>JAGUQR010000187.1:0-184141 GCA_018905775.1 Meloidogyne exigua
CCTACATTTTGTCGTCTGTTCTTTTCTTAATGGTTGACACTTCGATGCCAGTTGATTTTCAGTGGTGGACACTTCGATGCCTGAGTTCATTGTGGGGGTTTCAGAGGAGTGATTCTTGGACCACTTCTCTTTCTTCCTCTTTCTTTCTTTCTTCACCCTTCTCTTCCCCCTCCCTTATACACATCTACGCCCATAGATCTTCAAAGCCCTCAGTAGTACCCTTCTTTTTCTTGTTTTATTTTTACTCCTAGACCCTTAGGACTGCCCAGTGCCTACATTTTGTCGCCTGTTCTTTTCTTGGTGGTGTACACTTCGGTGCCAGTTGATAGTCAGTGGTGGACACTTCGGTGCCTGAGTTCATTGTGGGGGTTTCAGAGGAGTGATTCTTGGAACTTCTCTTTCTTCCCTCTTCCTTTATTTCTTCACCCCCTCTCTCCCCTCCCTTATACACATCTACGCCCATAGATCTTCAAAGCCCTCAGTAGTACCCTTCTTTTTTCTTGTTTTATTTTTACTCCTAGACCCTTAGGACGTTTCAGTGCCTACATTTTGTCGTCTGTTCTTTTCTTAATGGTTGACACTTCGATGCCAGTTGATTTTCAGTGGTGGACACTTCGATGCCTGAGTTCATTGTGGGGGTTTCAGAGGAGTGATTCTTGGACCACTTCTCTTTCTTCCTCTTTCTTTCTTTCTTCACCCTTCTCTTCCCCCTCCCTTATACACATCTACGCCCATAGATCTTCAAAGCCCTCAGTAGTACCCTTCTTTTTCTTGTTTTATTTTTACTCCTAGACCCTTAGGACTGCCCAGTGCCTACATTTTGTCGCCTGTTCTTTTCTTGGTGGTGTACACTTCGGTGCCAGTTGATAGTCAGTGGTGGACACTTCGGTCTGAGTTCATTGTGGGGGTTTCAGAGGAGTGATTCTTGGACCACTTCTCTTTCTTCCCTCTTCCTTTATTTCTTCACCCCTCTCTCTCCCTCCCTTATACACATCTACGCCCATAGATCTTCAAAGCCCTCAGTAGTACCCTTCTTTTTCTTGTTTTATTTTTACTCCTAGACCCTTAGGACGTTTCAGTGCCTACATTTTGTCGTCTGTTCTTTTCTTAATGGTTGACACTTCGATGCCAGTTGATTTTCAGTGGTGGACACTTCGATGCCTGAGTTCATTGTGGGGGTTTCAGAGGAGTGATTCTTGGACCACTTCTCTTTCTTCCTCTTTCTTTCTTTCTTCACCCTTCTCTTCCCCCCTCCCTTATACACATCTACGCCCATAGATCTTCAAAGCCCTCAGTAGTACCCTTCTTTTTTTCTTGTTTTATTTTTACTCCTAGACCCTTAGGACTGCCCAGTGCCTACATTTTGTCGCCTGTTCTTTTCTTGGTGGTGTACACTTCGGTGCCAGTTGATAGTCAGTGGTGGACACTTCGGTGCCTGAGTTCATTGTGGGGGTTTCAGAGGAGTGATTCTTGGACCACTTCTCTTTCTTCCCTCTTCCTTTATTTCTTCACCCCTCTCTCTCCCCTCCCTTATACACATCTACGCCCATAGATCTTCAAAGCCCTCAGTAGTACCCTTCTTTTTTCTTGTTTTATTTTTACTCCTAGACCCTTAGGACGTTTCAGTGCCTACATTTTGTCGTCTGTTCTTTTCTTAATGGTTGACACTTCGATGCCAGTTGATTTTCAGTGGTGGACACTTCGATGCCTGAGTTCATTGTGGGGGTTTCAGAGGAGTGATTCTTGGACCACTTCTCTTTCTTCCTCTTTCTTTCTTTCTTCACCCTTCTCTTCCCCCCTCCCTTATACACATCTACGCCCATAGATCTTCAAAGCCCTCAGTAGTACCCTTCTTTTTCTTGTTTTATTTTTACTCCTAGACCTTAGGACTGCCCAGTGCCTACATTTTGTCGCCTGTTCTTTTCTTGGTGGTGTACACTTCGGTGCCAGTTGATAGTCAGTGGTGGACACTTCGGTGCCTGAGTTCATTGTGGGGGTTTCAGAGGAGTGATTCTTGGACCACTTCTCTTTCTTCCCTCTTCCTTTATTTCTTCACCCCTCTCTCCCCTCCCTTATACACATCTACGCCCATAGATCTTCAAAGCCCTCAGTAGTACCCTTCTTTTTTCTTGTTTTATTTTTACTCCTAGACCCTTAGGACGTTTCAGTGCCTACATTTTGTCGTCTGTTCTTTTCTTAATGGTTGACACTTCGATGCCAGTTGATTTTCAGTGGTGGACACTTCGATGCCTGAGTTCATTGTGGGGGTTTCAGAGGAGTGATTCTTGGACCACTTCTCTTTCTTCCTCTTTCTTTCTTTCTTCACCCTTCTCTTCCCCCCTCCCTTATACACATCTACGCCCATAGATCTTCAAAGCCCTCAGTAGTACCCTTCTTTTTTCTTGTTTTATTTTTACTCCTAGACCCTTAGGACTGCCCAGTGCCTACATTTTGTCGCCTGTTCTTTTCTTGGTGGTGTACACTTCGGTGCCAGTTGATAGTCAGTGGTGGACACTTCGGTGCCTGAGTTCATTGTGGGGGTTTCAGAGGAGTGATTCTTGGACCACTTCTCTTTCTTCCCTCTTCCTTTATTTCTTCACCCCTCTCTCTCCCCTCCCTTATACACATCTACGCCCATAGATCTTCAAAGCCCTCAGTAGTACCCTTCTTTTTTCTTGTTTTATTTTTACTCCTAGACCCTTAGGACGTTTCAGTGCCTACATTTTGTCGTCTGTTCTTTTCTTAATGGTTGACACTTCGATGCCAGTTGATTTTCAGTGGTGGACACTTCGATGCCTGAGTTCATTGTGGGGGTTTCAGAGGAGTGATTCTTGGACCACTTCTCTTTCTTCCTCTTTCTTTCTTTCTTCACCCTTCTCTTCCCCCCTCCCTTATACACATCTACGCCCATAGATCTTCAAAGCCCTCAGTAGTACCCTTCTTTTTCTTGTTTTATTTTTACTCCTAGACCCTTAGGACTGCCCAGTGCCTACATTTTGTCGCCTGTTCTTTTCTTGGTGGTGTACACTTCGGTGCCAGTTGATAGTCAGTGGTGGACACTTCGGTGCCTGAGTTCATTGTGGGGGTTTCAGAGGAGTGATTCTTGGACCACTTCTCTTTCTTCCCTCTTCCTTTATTTCTTCACCCCTCTCTCTCCCCTCCCTTATACACATCTACGCCCATAGATCTTCAAAGCCCTCAGTAGTACCCTTCTTTTTCTTGTTTTATTTTTACTCCTAGACCCTTAGGACGTTTCAGTGCCTACATTTTGTCGTCTGTTCTTTTCTTAATGGTTGACACTTCGATGCCAGTTGATTTTCAGTGGTGGACACTTCGATGCCTGAGTTCATTGTGGGGGTTTCAGAGGAGTGATTCTTGGACCACTTCTCTTTCTTCCTCTTTCTTTCTTTCTTCACCCTTCTCTTCCCCCCTCCCTTATACACATCTACGCCCATAGATCTTCAAAGCCCTCAGTAGTACCCTTCTTTTTTTCTTGTTTTATTTTTACTCCTAGACCCTTAGGACTGCCCAGTGCCTACATTTTGTCGCCTGTTCTTTTCTTGGTGGTGTACACTTCGGTGCCAGTTGATAGTCAGTGGTGGACACTTCGGTGCCTGAGTTCATTGTGGGGGTTTCAGAGGAGTGATTCTTGGACCACTTCTCTTTCTTCCCTCTTCCTTTATTTCTTCACCCCTCTCTCTCCCCTCCCTTATACACATCTACGCCCATAGATCTTCAAAGCCCTCAGTAGTACCCTTCTTTTTTCTTGTTTTATTTTTACTCCTAGACCCTTAGGACGTTTCAGTGCCTACATTTTGTCGTCTGTTCTTTTCTTAATGGTTGACACTTCGATGCCAGTTGATTTTCAGTGGTGGACACTTCGATGCCTGAGTTCATTGTGGGGGTTTCAGAGGAGTGATTCTTGGACCACTTCTCTTTCTTCCTCTTTCTTTCTTTCTTCACCCTTCTCTTCCCCCCTCCCTTATACACATCTACGCCCATAGATCTTCAAAGCCCTCAGTAGTACCCTTCTTTTTCTTGTTTTATTTTTACTCCTAGACCCTTAGGACTGCCCAGTGCCTACATTTTGTCGCCTGTTCTTTTCTTGGTGGTGTACACTTCGGTGCCAGTTGATAGTCAGTGGTGGACACTTCGGTGCCTGAGTTCATTGTGGGGGTTTCAGAGGAGTGATTCTTGGACCACTTCTCTTTCTTCCCTCTTCCTTTATTTCTTCACCCCTCTCTCTCCCCTCCCTTATACACATCTACGCCCATAGATCTTCAAAGCCCTCAGTAGTACCCTTCTTTTTTTTCTTGTTTTATTTTTACTCCTAGACCCTTAGGACGTTTCAGTGCCTACATTTTGTCGTCTGTTCTTTTCTTAATGGTTGACACTTCGATGCCAGTTGATTTTCAGTGGTGGACACTTCGATGCCTGAGTTCATTGTGGGGGTTTCAGAGGAGTGATTCTTGGACCACTTCTCTTTCTTCCTCTTTCTTTCTTTCTTCACCCTTCTCTTCCCCCCTCCCTTATACACATCTACGCCCATAGATCTTCAAAGCCCTCAGTAGTACCCTTCTTTTTTTCTTGTTTTATTTTTACTCCTAGACCCTTAGGACTGCCCAGTGCCTACATTTTGTCGCCTGTTCTTTTCTTGGTGGTGTACACTTCGGTGCCAGTTGATAGTCAGTGGTGGACACTTCGGTGCCTGAGTTCATTGTGGGGGTTTCAGAGGAGTGATTCTTGGACCACTTCTCTTTCTTCCCTCTTCCTTTATTTCTTCACCCTTCTCTTCCCCCCTCCCTTATACACATCTACGCCCATAGATCTTCAAAGCCCTCAGTAGTACCCTTCTTTTTTCTTGTTTTATTTTTACTCCTAGACCCTTAGGACGTTTCAGTGCCTACATTTTGTCGTCTGTTCTTTTCTTAATGGTTGACACTTCGATGCCAGTTGATTTTCAGTGGTGGACACTTCGATGCCTGAGTTCATTGTGGGGGTTTCAGAGGAGTGATTCTTGGACCACTTCTCTTTCTTCCTCTTTCTTTCTTTCTTCACCCTTCTCTTCCCCCCTCCCTTATACACATCTACGCCCATAGATCTTCAAAGCCCTCAGTAGTACCCTTCTTTTTTCTTGTTTTATTTTTACTCCTAGACCCTTAGGACTGCCCAGTGCCTACATTTTGTCGCCTGTTCTTTTCTTGGTGGTGTACACTTCGGTGCCAGTTGATAGTCAGTGGTGGACACTTCGGTGCCTGAGTTCATTGTGGGGGTTTCAGAGGAGTGATTCTTGGACCACTTCTCTTTCTTCCCTCTTCCTTTATTTCTTCACCCCTCTCTCTCCCCTCCCTTATACACATCTACGCCCATAGATCTTCAAAGCCCTCAGTAGTACCCTTCTTTTTTCTTGTTTTATTTTTACTCCTAGACCCTTAGGACGTTTCAGTGCCTACATTTTGTCGTCTGTTCTTTTCTTAATGGTTGACACTTCGATGCCAGTTGATTTTCAGTGGTGGACACTTCGATGCCTGAGTTCATTGTGGGGGTTTCAGAGGAGTGATTCTTGGACCACTTCTCTTTCTTCCTCTTTCTTTCTTTCTTCACCCTTCTCTTCCCCCCTCCCTTATACACATCTACGCCCATAGATCTTCAAAGCCCTCAGTAGTACCCTTCTTTTTTCTTGTTTTATTTTTACTCCTAGACCCTTAGGACTGCCCAGTGCCTACATTTTGTCGCCTGTTCTTTTCTTGGTGGTGTACACTTCGGTGCCAGTTGATAGTCAGTGGTGGACACTTCGGTGCCTGAGTTCATTGTGGGGGTTTCAGAGGAGTGATTCTTGGACCACTTCTCTTTCTTCCCTCTTCCTTTCTTTCTTCCCCCCCTCTCTCCCCTCCCTTATACACATCTACGCCCATAGATCTTCAAAGCCCTCAGTAGTACCCTTCTTTTTTCTTGTTTTATTTTTACTCCTAGACCCTTAGGACGTTTCAGTGCCTACATTTTGTCGTCTGTTCTTTTCTTAATGGTTGACACTTCGATGCCAGTTGATTTTCAGTGGTGGACACTTCGATGCCTGAGTTCATTGTGGGGGTTTCAGAGGAGTGATTCTTGGACCACTTCTCTTTCTTCCTCTTTCTTTCTTTCTTCACCCTTCTCTTCCCCCCTCCCTTATACACATCTACGCCCATAGATCTTCAAAGCCCTCAGTAGTACCCTTCTTTTTTTCTTGTTTTATTTTTACTCCTAGACCCTTAGGACTGCCCAGTGCCTACATTTTGTCGCCTGTTCTTTTCTTGGTGGTGTACACTTCGGTGCCAGTTGATAGTCAGTGGTGGACACTTCGGTGCCTGAGTTCATTGTGGGGGTTTCAGAGGAGTGATTCTTGGACCACTTCTCTTTCTCTTCCCTCTTCCTTTATTTCTTCACCCCTCTCTCTCCCCTCCCTTATACACATCTACGCCCATAGATCTTCAAAGCCCTCAGTAGTACCCTTTCTTTTTTCTTGTTTTATTTTTACTCCTAGACCCTTAGGACGTTTCAGTGCCTACATTTTGTCGTCTGTTCTTTTCTTAATGGTTGACACTTCGATGCCAGTTGATTTTCAGTGGTGGACACTTCGATGCCTGAGTTCATTGTGGGGGTTTCAGAGGAGTGATTCTTGGACCACTTCTCTTTCTTCCTCTTTCTTTCTTTCTTCACCCTTCTCTTCCCCCCTCCCTTATACACATCTACGCCCATAGATCTTCAAAGCCCTCAGTAGTACCCTTCTTTTTTCTTGTTTTATTTTTACTCCTAGACCCTTAGGACTGCCCAGTGCCTACATTTTGTCGCCTGTTCTTTTCTTGGTGGTGTACACTTCGGTGCCAGTTGATAGTCAGTGGTGGACACTTCGGTGCCTGAGTTCATTGTGGGGGTTTCAGAGGAGTGATTCTTGGACCACTTCTCTTTCTTCCCTCTTCCTTTATTTCTTCACCCCTCTCTCTCCCCTCCCTTATACACATCTACGCCCATAGATCTTCAAAGCCCTCAGTAGTACCCTTCTTTTTTCTTGTTTTATTTTTACTCCTAGACCCTTAGGACGTTTCAGTGCCTACATTTTGTCGTCTGTTCTTTTCTTAATGGTTGACACTTCGATGCCAGTTGATTTTCAGTGGTGGACACTTCGATGCCTGAGTTCATTGTGGGGGTTTCAGAGGAGTGATTCTTGGACCACTTCTCTTTCTTCCTCTTTCTTTCTTTCTTCACCCTTCTCTTCCCCCCTCCCTTATACACATCTACGCCCATAGATCTTCAAAGCCCTCAGTAGTACCCTTCTTTTTTCTTGTTTTATTTTTACTCCTAGACCCTTAGGACTGCCCAGTGCCTACATTTTGTCGCCTGTTCTTTTCTTGGTGGTGTACACTTCGGTGCCAGTTGATAGTCAGTGGTGGACACTTCGGTGCCTGAGTTCATTGTGGGGGTTTCAGAGGAGTGATTCTTGGACCACTTCTCTTTCTTCCCTCTTCCTTTATTTCTTCACCCCTCTCTCTCCCCTCCCTTATACACATCTACGCCCATAGATCTTCAAAGCCCTCAGTAGTACCCTTCTTTTTTCTTGTTTTATTTTTACTCCTAGACCCTTAGGACGTTTCAGTGCCTACATTTTGTCGTCTGTTCTTTTCTTAATGGTTGACACTTCGATGCCAGTTGATTTTCAGTGGTGGACACTTCGATGCCTGAGTTCATTGTGGGGGTTTCAGAGGAGTGATTCTTGGACCACTTCTCTTTCTTCCTCTTTCTTTCTTTCTTCACCCTTCTCTTCCCCCCTCCCTTATACACATCTACGCCCATAGATCTTCAAAGCCCTCAGTAGTACCCTTCTTTTTTCTTGTTTTATTTTTACGTCTTTTTTTCTTTTACCATTTTAGACTCTTATCCTTCTCCTTTTTTGAAATTAACCTCACCTTCTCACTTGTATTAAGGATGATGATCATCCTTTTTTCTCATTTATACACTTTGTTTGTGATGATGGTACTTTTATTCTCAACATCGCGTTTTTACCGTTACACTTCCTACTTTAGACCTTTTCTTCGACCACACGACCAGTACCTTGATACTATCACCACAAACACCCACACAATTAAATAATAACGAAAAAAATGAAATGTGAATAATAAATGACACTTACAGTTTTCATAAGCCATTTGCTTCTTCTCCAACATCTTTACCCCTGCATATCCATGCGTTTGCTGAACCCACTGCTTCTTTTGTGTCATCAGAATTGCACCCATAGAACATCCGATTTGTACTTTTAACGCATTGCATACCACTCGCTGTCATCATTATACATCAGCTTCACATACACATAGTCCTTTGCCAACTATAAACATATAAATAAAACTTTCTTAATAACTAAACCTTCGTGAACCCCCCACATTTATGGTACTTCTTCGATTCTTCGAAATCAGAAGCACGTCCCCAAAAAGTGTTTCCTGCGTAGAGAAATATATACCCTTTAATAGGAAAAACATATTAATCTATAATAATATTTATAAATTCAAACTTTGCGCTGGTGTAGAATTTTTTCAAGAAAAAGCATCCACTTAAAAAGGCTTGGTCAGTTCTTTCCTTCGTTATCTTAAAATAGTAAACAATTCTAAAGAATACAAACAAAAAAACCTCTTTTTGAATATTCCAAATCCCATCACGGCTTTCTGTTACATCGTCAGAATCTGTCTGACATTTTTTTAGCTTTCGGCCCAAATCCGGATATAACAAATAACAAGTTCGGATTATCCTTGCTGTAGATAAATTTCCCCATTCGATTGTTGCAAAAGAACAAGGCTGACGATTCTGACTAAAAGTATTTAAATAACGGAATTAAGAAAGTTAAACAAACTTTGATATCCCACAACACAGCAGGTCCCAAATTGACATCATGCTTCATTAAACCCATACAAGCGTCTCAAGGCCAGCATTCTTTATTATTGCAGCTATCAATATTTTCACTGCTAAGGTCAGGATGTTCGAAAAATAGCGTTGAATTAAGTCCTTTGGCACATCAGAATTAAAACTGAAGAAAATCCAAACTTTGCCGAACAACAGTGAAAAGTTTGATCATTCTTATTGTTAAAATAGAATTAGGAATTAAAAATCTTTGCAAGTTATAAGAAATGTTATTAATGGGAAACTATTTTTAAGAGATGACTGAAAAGGAAACGGTGAATGCAAAATCAATAAATAACTGTACTGCATCAAAAGATAAAAAAAAAACAACATTCAACCTCTCTTCCCAGCTTACTCTCTTCTTCTATACAGCGAACATTTTTCACAGACACAAATCAAAGTACACCCAACCTCACAAAAGCCAAACACACTACATCAAAGACTTTTCGCCATTAAACAAAAACGATAATTTACACTTGGTCAACCGGAAATGCCAAGCTTTAAAATCAAAAATGTCAAAACCCCTTAGGAAAATTAGCAATACATATAATAGAACAAAGGAAAAAATACCAGAAGCACAATATGATTCAAGCTTGTGGCATTTTTGTTTTGTTGATACATACCAAATCCTCTTCAGCACTGCTTGATAGACCACCCTTCAAATAGTTGTGCAGACGTTCCTGCCCATTCTAGTAGAATACTAAAAATAATAAATTAACCTTTAGATAAAACCACATTAAACAACCCATATTCCTCTTACAACCAGTTTTAGCAGACCGCGATGAACCCTTTCTCGGTTGTAATTTGCAGACCATGTTCACCGATCCGCCTTGACTTTGACAAAACGCAAAATCATTTTCTTAAATAGTTGGCAAACCTGACAACTTCACAGCAATGTTTAATTTCTAACATCGCTGAACCTTGATCAGAAAATCACTCTTTGATCGCTTACTTCCTCCTGGAAAATGTCCAAGCTGTTGTTCATACAGCAACTCTATGAAATATAAAAACAATTTTTGCAGTCAATAAAAAAAACCTTCATTCAATGTGACAACCGTTCCTCGTCCCACCTTCTCAACACTTTTGAATACATCAGTCACATCGTCAAGATACAAATTTATTTTGCCATCAGTTTGATTATAAAGATCCTTAACAATCCTTCATTTTCTTCAGTCAACTCCTTTTGAATAGGCTCACAAGGTTCAAGATTCAGAATGTAATCTCCACAGCCAATGTGGTTCATTTGCATCAAATGGTGGACAACTGGCTCACTCAAAACAAAACATCAAACCTATAATTTTTACTTAAAAAACTTGAATACAACACCCATCTTGTTTCTCTTTACACAACATTAACGGGTTGGGGGCAATTCACCCTATTCCAAATCACCCCACAGACAATACACCCCATGACAGAATACCCCATTACCAAAATACCCCATGACCAGAATACCCCATGATCCAAAACACCCCATGACTAAAATACCCCATGACTAAAATACCCCATGACTAAAATACCCCATGACTAAAATACCCCATGACCAAAATATTTTGTTTCAATTTTTTATATTTTAGGTTTGAATAAACGCGTCTATGAATGTTTTTTTATTTATTTTAAATTTTTAGTAAAATATGTTTACTAGTACAAACAAAGGAAAAGCAATGCTAATTTATGAAGGTTTTAGATATATTTTTAAAGACAAAAATAAGGACACCTTTTATTGGGTCTGTAGGAATTATAGAACTCAACTGAAATGTAAGGGCCGTGCTAAAACTGACAAAAATAAGGAAGATGATGGAAATGATGTTAATGTTATAGTTACACAGCCTCATACATGTGCTCCATCTCCTGTTACTGTTGAAGCTACGTGTATCAGAAGTAATATTTTAAAAGAAGCAACAAATTCACAAAATACACCTCGAACTGTTGTGAATCAATGTCTTACAGGTTTTAATTAATTTTTTCCTATTTTCTACTATTTAAAGGAGTTTCCAACCAAACAATTGCCGCACTCCCCAAGCTTAATACGCTTGCAAGAGCAATAAAAAGGAAGAGAACCCAACAACATTTGCCATTGAACCCCAGATCGCGTGTCGAAATTGCAATTCCTGAAGAATTTCAGAGAACTAGAACACATTTGGCTGAAAATTTTTTGTTATTCGATTCAGGGGCTACCGATCCTAACAGGATTATTATATTTGGCTGTGAGACAGATTTGAATAGACTTTCTCGTTGTTCTACTTGGCTGCTCGATGGTACTTTTAAAACGTGTCCTGGCATTTTTTTCCAATTATGGGTTCTTCATGGTTTGTATCGGTATTAATTTTTGCAAAAATATACATATTTTATTAAAAATTTAGAAATCGTGTAGTTCCTTTTGTTTTCTCACTTCTTCCCAATAAATCAGAAGATAGTTACAATAGAGCAATGTCAGCAATTCTTAATTTAATTAATGAAGAACGAAGGCCAATGATGATATTAATAGATTATGAAAAGGCTGCGGAGAATGCGCTACGTGCTTTGTTGCCAGAGATACATATACATGGATGCTGGTTTCATTACAATCAGGTTTTTTCAAAAATTTACAGAATATATTAACAATTTAAGTGCATTTGGAGAGCTATTCAGAGTAAGGGGCTAGCTGTACGTTATGGGCAAGAAATGGAATATGCAACAATGTTGAAAAAATTTTCTGCTTTGGCGTTTTGTGCGGTTGAGGTTTGTATTTCAATTTTTCTTATTTTTGAATGTACAGGATGTACGTTTCCGTTTCGAAATGGTTGCAGATCAGTTACTAGAACAATTTGGTGATACTCAACAACATCAAGAATTCATCGAATATATGGAAAATACTTGGATTGGAAGGCCTCGACGTAATGCTTTGTTTCCAAAAGAAATGTGGAATTGCAAGGAGATCACCGAATTTGAACTTCCGCGAACTACAAATTCATTGGAGAGTTGGCATAGGACTTTACAAAATACATTTGGCTGCCTTCACCCTAATTTTTTCCGATTTATGGATGGGATTTTGAATGAAAATGTTAGGACAAATGCACTTTGTGTTAAATTGGATTCTGGAGAAGAGGTTATTTTTAACTTTAAGATTAGATTGATAAACATATATTTTAGGTTCCTTTGTACTCGAGAATTGAATATCGGCATGCGAATCAAAGGCTTTTGAATTTGTTGTTGGATTATCCAAATCGGGAAGAAAATGATTATCTTGCTCAATGTGTTCATTACGTTCATTTTGATTAATTTTATTATTTTAGTCTATTATTCTTACTTTAGTCATTAAGATTTTTCTTTTTTTTCTGGTTTTTTTAAATAAATATTTTGGTTATGGGGTATTTTGGTCATGGGGTATCTTAGTCGTGGGGTATTTTTGTCATGGGGTATTTTGGTCATGGGGTGTTTTGGTTCATGGGGTATTTTGGTCATGGGGTATTTTGGTAATGGGGTATTCTGTCGTGGGGTATTCTGTCGTAGGGTGATTTGTCTGTGGGGTGATTTGACCCGACACGAACATTAACAACATAATTCATAAATGTCAAATGCGAGGAAAGTACATTTCCTCCTGTTCCATTTCTAATAAATAGCTGAAAAATATTAAAAAACAAGAAAAATGAAAAAGAAACAAAAATGAAAGCCGATAATGTGAAAAGTTTAAGGTAAAAATAATCGTTACACGAATCCAAAAAAAGGAAGCCAAATTTGAATGGGATTTTTACACTATATTGATTTTTTCATTTTGTTAATTTTAAAATACATACTTTATAATGTCAACTACTTAAATTTTCCCCATTTGATTCGTAATGTGAAAAAACATTTTCTACTATTTCCCTTCCTTTTTATCCCTTTATTTTTCTCTTCGGTTTCTTATGATGTGTAAAAAATACAAAAAACTTTAATACATCCCTAGTCTTTTCTATTCATCGTCCCAATCGTTTTCTCTTATTTCAAGATCTAGATCATCCTCATCACTACTACTTCCAGTCCTTGATCTCACTGGGATCTGATGCAGAAGCACATTACCCATGGACCTTGAAGTTAATTCATTTCCACCCGCAATACCTAATACACCATTTAAAATTTTGCCGTAAATTTATTCTAGCTACCTCTTCTTCGCATTGCCAGCGCCCTTGTTAAAGAACTCATCAAATCCTCCTCTCCAGCATCTTGTTTTGAGCATTCAATCTGATAACCATCCTTCTGAACACTTTTCAGACCTGCACCCTGTATACCACCAGTTGCTCTTATTGCTGCCATTAAATCACTACGATCAGCTTTATTTACCTATATAAAGAATATAGTAAAGATAGGAATAACTTTGATTACTCACTTTGGCAGGAAAGCATATTTGTGGTGGTGGTGGTGGAGGAGGTGGTGGCGGTGGTGGTTGGACGATTGGTTGAGAACATATGTTTGGAATAGCTTTGACATACTCATCTGGTGGTAATTCTTTTCTTACTTGTTGTAAATTACCTCCATTCTCTTCCTCATCCTTGTCTAATTCATCTACAACAATAGAAATAAGAATCATAAGATCCAATAACCATAAAAAATCCTAAAAATATCTATATCTAACCTGTAAAAGTAGAATTGTGCTGTTTTTCAATATATTGTTCATTTCTTTTTATTGGGATGAGCTCTTCAGTGTCAGATCTACAAAAAGTAGAAACGTTTCTTGGATCCATACTTTTTGTGTCAAAACCTTAGTAAAAACAATTAACGAAATTTTTTATTATTCTAACAAACCTGGCAATTCCTCTGGCAAATTAAATTCAAATGTGTCATTCAAATCATTTACGTGTAAGTAGTCAAAAGATTCCAAAAGACCGCCTTCTACCTAAATAGTATTTTCTATCAACATAACCCCCTAAAGAACAACCTCTTTCCCTTTTAAAAGCACTTTTTCACAAGTTGGAACATTAAGTGCTTCAAGCCCATCAAGTAGTGAAGTGGAAAAATCTATTTTCACCGAAGTATATTTTTGTTCCATGTTGGCATTTGAAACTTGTGTCACACTTAATTTTTGATGTCTGATATTTTCACATAATGAATCTTTAATTATAAATTGACTGGTCATTATTGCATACTTAATTCATATATTAATATATAACCAAACAACCTCTTAACTCAGCAAAAGCAATTTTATTCGATTTATGTGTAAAAAGGCCTGCATTTTTCTTACGAAACATCGCTTCTTTTAGTATCTTCAACTGGTTTAAGGTACATCTATCATTAGCCTGTTGAATAATATAATACATTTAATAAGATTTTTTATTGGTTCGAATGGTAAATTTTTAACTATAGAGACAAAGCTTTATAAATTAAATAAACTATACTTGTTCTTCCATCAAATCATTCTCACAATCATCTAATCGATTGTTTATCAGTCGTTGTGCATCAATTGGCGTACATCCAAAGACTGGTTTACGAAAGCCAGCACAATACACTTCCGGATATTTAGGAGCACAGCGTACAAGCATTTCCAAATTATTCTATAATTAACTAGTTAACAATTATAAAATTCCCCCTCAAGTATATAAACTTTAGAAACCTGTTCAAGCCCCAAAACCTTTTTTTCTATTACTTCAATTCTAGCATGTTGCATATCAATCCTTTCCTGGCATTTTCTCAGGCGTTGCTTTGCAATAAAAACTCTATTATTTGTGTGCAACTGTAACTCTTTCAAAGATTTAACTATTCTGCGAACAGCTTCTGCTTGTGAGCAATCTGGTGGAACAAGAAGCATCTAAATACTATGAAATTAAAAAAACGATTATAAATAAAAATGAGAAAAATGATTCGATTCTAAAACAGTTTCCATTAAAAAATTCAAATTATAAAAAAGATTATGACAAAAAATGCATAACGCAATGAGAACTAATAAAATCATCCACTAATTGTAAGTAACGTGTTATATTTAATCAAAAGCAATAAGTTCTATCTCAATCATGGTTTTTTGTCTTGGTTCTAACATACAGTCAATTAAATTCTTCCAGATAAAACGAGTACTAATTTGCCATTTTAGCACTAAATATATTATAATAATAAAACAAAACTTAAAAATCTAAAACCCTTCAGTTGACTCACAACAGTCGCCAGCCAATAACTAAAGATTTGATAATTATTATTAAATATAAACAATATTACTTACATCCAGAGATTCAGGTTTTGCATATCTTTCAACATATCTTGCTAATTCATCCCCAATAACTGCATCTAATTCCAAATTAAACTCTCTTGACGAATTAACATCAAAGAAAATAATCATATGCATGTCCCAATCGATCGAATTACAAAAAATATTAGCCAAACTTTCTGATGCCTCAACTGGGCACAAACAACCGCGCCGATCCTGTATCGAAATTCAATATATAAGAGAACACGAATACTTGCCACAAAAAATTGTTTTATGTCAGAATGGAGAAAAACTTGCGCCGAAGAAATATCTCTAGCCTCATGGACTTGATTCTGAACAGATTGATTGGCCAGACAGAGTAAGAATTCATTAATTGCCTGTAATTTGTGTCAATAACTTTCTAACTATTTCCATTTAAAAATTAATTAAACTAAGTAACCGCAATAGTAAGTTCTGCAGATGTTCTAATATAATGAGAAGTGCTCAGAATAGATATTGTTCCACGGTTAAGAAGTGTTTTACTGGGTGCTAATTCAACCTCAAGTTCATCACACCGTTTTCTCATTTCTTCAGCCTATAATTTTTGATGTGAACATTTTAAGTAATATTCCTACGATATGCGCTAAATCACATTCAATGTTGTCTCCAAAATTATGATCCGAATCAATCGATAAAAATTGTTTTTGATGGTGAAAGAATCCTTTGTTTGTAGAAGTGGAAGAAGTAGACGAAATACTGCTTTCACTTGACGAAGAGGAATCCTCATTCGTATCTTAATAAAATTTTAAAATTATACATAACTTGATAAATGGTAATTCTGTTATACAAGATCAAATTTTTCAAAACGACTTATGTATAGAAACCTTCCCCCCTACTTTTTATTAATATAATCTTTGATAGCAACCTAAAAGTGTTCTAATTTTAAAGGATAAAAGCTGAAAACCGGTAGTAGAACCAGACTCGTCGAAACTGTATTCAATTGGAGATTCTATACATCGTGTATCCATATCCAAGTATGCAGCTGGAGCCAGAGACACGGTGATGTGCTCAATCCCACCTGTAGATAGTTCTTCAACATGTTGTTGATGATCGTTATTCGAGTCCAAAATTGTGGTTTTTGGGCGCCTTCTTCGTTCTTAAAAAGAGTATGTAAAACTTTTTATATAGTGCAATCCCCACAACATTGTTGAAAAACACTGGGAGATTATTTTTCGTATTTGTGTACATTTACGTAAATTATTTGCTAAAAACTATTTCTTATCCCGCAGTTAAAATTACATACTTTCATAATCATAAGAACCCAGAACTCGCTGTTTCCTGCAAGCTGCCTGCGCTCTTATTCCTTCTTGAATACTGCGTTGTAATGAAAGAACATTGCTTTGTTTTTGAAAAAGCTCCATCGATACATTCTAAATAGAAATTATTTAATAAATTTAGATCAATCCATAGCCTCACACACTCCACATCATATTGTTTCCTATCCGGCCAAATCTAAGTAGTAAAAATTCATAATTCTAAAATATGTATACCTGGCTTATCAAAAAATCAAAATTCGGATCAGGGCGAAGTGAACGTTTCGAGATTATCTTCTTTCGACAAGTAGGACATTCTTTATTTCCCCTCATTAGGGCAGTGGTTATACATTCAGAACAAAAACGATGCAAGCATTCTTTTGTTGTCATTGTGCATGTTAAAAGATCCAAACAAATTGGACAACAAAGCTCTGCCGACAATGTTCGAGAAGTAATTTTAATTTTCGTATCGTCATCAATTAATCTATGCGGCTTTCGGACCTAAATATAGAACATTTATACATTACTCCTAAAACAAGAAAAACCTTGTCATATCTACTTAACTCTAGAGTTTTTCCACCAGTAACCGTCTCAGTAGGGCTTGGACCATTCATACTTATTTCGAACAAACGTGCGAAAGCCAAATATGAACTTTTTCAATAATCAGATCGATGAAATGTCAGAAAGGACGTATTGCGACTAAATAGTGGTTGGCCTGCCTGTTGCAAGGTTGAGACGTTTCAGTACCACCTAGTTAGCCACTAAAGTAACATCAACTGCTCCGGGATTCACTGGAGGATTTGATTTAATTAATATACTACATTAGAATTTAATTTAAAATTTAAGTAAATCATGTCCGCAGTTAATAAATATAATAATTCTCTCGAAGAACTTGTTCAACAGTTGAAAACATCTTATTTAGCTTTTGACTCGCAAGATTCAAATGATAGAATCCATGGAACTCAAAGCGACAAAAATCAACTCGATATCTTTTCTTATTCGTCAGTGGATCCAGCAAATAATAATAGTTCGTCGAGCATTTCATCGGAGGATCTTCTAAAAAACAACTTAGAAGATAATTGCGTAGACATAACGATCAAAAAATCCTGTAAAAAACAAAAGGTTATTCTTTTTTGTTTAAATTCATGTTAAATTAAGAAACCTTATTTTTACGAATCAAATATTCGTACAACATCCGGAACTGGAGATTTGATACACACAAAAAAATACTTGATTAAATTCCGGAATTCAAGACTGCTTGTCGAATTTATACATGTTCGTTTCTATATTAATCACTATTTGCTTATATTCGTCAATTTTCGTATCTTTATTTCAAATAGCAAAAAAAAAGTTAATATATTGAACTAGTAAGAGTGCAGATCCAATAATTACGAAATATGCCATTACTTTTAGGATATATCGCTTGAAAATTCTACATTTAACTTATGCGCCAAATCTGCACATGGTTATTCTCCCGTAAACACAGGACATGCAATTTCTCGTCTTATTAAAAGGGATATATTCAAAATTGAAAATACAATCCACAGCAAGAATTCAGTAAATTTTAGGTTAGTCTCTGTTAAATTGGTTCAGGGGTCGATTTTCTGGGAAAGCCCTTTTAATACTTATAAATATTAAAGCATTCTTTTAACGCTTTAGGTGGTCCGAAGGGAAAATTTGTCGCAAGTTTATCTCCGTTCCCTCACTTAACATCGGTAATATAAATCAACATTTTTTATTTGAAGGGAGAGGTATGAATACTGATGAAGCGGAGGAAGAGTGTGACCTACGCATTATTGAAGAGTTGTGCGATTTTGACCTAATTAAGGAATCGAGTTTGGAGCTTTATACTCGTAACAGAAAGGTTAGATAATATTAAAAAAAACGTTCGTATAAAATTAAAAAGGAACTGTTAGACCCGACCAGAAAATTGAATCTAAAATTATTTGCTTGGCTGGAATCTTCTATCGATACATGGATGCGTAAAATGAATGAAATTGAGGCCAAACGAACAGGTGGAATAGGATGTCAATTCGACAACAGAAGACTTATCGGGAACATTTAATTTTAATAATTAGTTTAAGAAGCCTATTGTTTCTTTCATATACATAATTACCCATCATATTATTGTACTTTCTAACTTATAATTTAATCCAATAAATAAATTATTCAATACTTTCTATATGGGTCGGGGCTAAACACCTACAGACCAAAATGCCTCCTAGATATTAGAGTAAGCTTCGATGGCAATTAGGCACGCAAAAATGTCAAATAACGGTTCTTTTATACACGTAAAGTGATCTATGGGCTTTAGGTCATAGTGTAGCAAAGTCAACGCCTCGTTGGCTTGGTTTGTCAACGATCTACACTAGATATAAAAATGATCGAAACTCTGATTTGTTGAAGGTATTTCGGTCAGTATGTGTTTCTCGTGATACGTTTCTATATGAATACGTACTTTTTATTTCAGTACCGACAACAAATTTAGGCGGATCACAGTCTATTTTGGCACTTGCTAAACTTTCTATTAAAAAATCACTTCCTCCGCGAATTTATTAAGAATAATAATATGCATTCCATGCAATTGACTCTATAAACTAGCCTTTTGCTCTCACTGATTCAACCATCTTCGAACAATCTTCAAACCTTTCATTGCCTTCATTTCCAAAGTTTATCCTGATCCAGTTCGCTGTGTTTGTAAGGCATTTTTCAATACTTTTTTCAGGTTTGAATCGAAATATAAGTGATAGTTTCCGATTTGAAAACCCAAAAGCATTTATAAAGAGAAAGCGAAGAGAGATCAAAGACCAGTCTTGGTTGTTTGGCTCTTTTCCTCTTAACCAGTTTGTCCACTCTGTACAGAAAATTCTAATCATGGTTGGCCAGGATCGCCTAGAACCTATTCGTAGACCCAAAGAATGAGCCAATGGAACAAGAAACTAAATTAATATATATCCTAAAAAGATCACCTTAAAAATTAATTCGTAGAAACTTGGAAGAAAAATAACCTTATTGAACTTTATGCATTCTGTCTCATCCATACAATAAAAGTAATCACCAGAAAAGCGTATTGCTGATTCTTCTGTTAGAAATTTGTCCATGCACTCAACAACAATTTGCATCAAATGGCCGACATATATCTAAAACAATGATAGATTACAATTCAGTTTACTTACAAATTGATGCATTCCATTTGAAGGACCATCTAAAGTTGGGATTATACCGTCATATGTGGCAGCTATCTTCTGCAACACCTTCACTAACTTAAGATCACCTTCACCATAAATGTTAACTGGTCTAAGAAAAATAGCATGGAAAATTTTATCTGAAAAATTAGAAAGCATGAATTTATAATATTCTTCAATATTAAAACCATTTGGGAGTAATTTCCCACAGAGTTTTCTACACTCTAATTCCGCTCTTGCTCGACTTTCACCGTATTGTCCGAGGAGAAACTTGCTTGGCAATGAGCAATGAACCGCCTCAGATGTTCCAAAATTATCACCTTAATATAGGTATGTAATTATTAAATACCATATGTATAATAAACAATTCTTACAATTAGAAGCAAAGTTCTACTTACCGAAAGGTAGATTCGCGTATGCATCTTAAAGAAAACACTAATTTTAGGAATAATTAAACTCGAAAAATGATTACAAAATGCTAACCTCCCATAAAAATAAGTCTCGGAACTGACAAGTTGAACATTGCATCTAACAATGATCTTGTTGCTGAATAGATAGGTGATTTATTACCCTTCTGAAAATACCAAGTAAATTATCCCGAATGTAGGCTGCATCTAATTTGTGTTGATTTCCAACTTGGAGCAATTCTAACGATTTTCTAGCCAGATGAAAAACAAAATCTACTTCATATAAAGCCTTTTTTAGCATTAATGTATCCAACAAATCAAACTGGTAATGTACCAATCTACTAGGGTAGTTTTCTCCGCTAGTAACATTAAATTCAAGGCCTTTTTGTTGTCTGAATTGTTTTCGGTCTATTGTTCTGATTTCCTTAATATCCGAACGGTATTGGAGTCGACGGATAAGATGGGCAGCCATGAATCCACTCCCACCAGTTATTGCAATAATGAGCATATTATGTGAAGGATTTTTTATAATGAATGTTGTCTATCCTAAAATAAAAAATAAAAGTATTGAATCCTAAGAATTCTTTTCATTATTTAGATCTGAGATAGATTAAACTTTTAAAGGTTTGGTACCTAACTTTAAAAATCCAATCTAATACTAAAACATAGTTGAGATAATAATAGAAAATATAAATATGCACTTAGCGCAAATTTATACTTACTATGTATGTACAACATAACCTCGTTAATTTAGAGCATAAACTGAAGAAAATTGCAAATGGGATACAGCTGAATGATTGTGAAAAGACGAATAAAAATTGATTGAAAAATAAAAACGGAAGATGTAAAGGAATAGCAGGAAAATAGCGTATAGATGAAGAGCATATGTATGAATAAATTAATATTTAGTAATTTAGTCACATACATACATATGTATGTAATCATCTTCAAAAAATTCTTAAATACATATAAATATTAATACAACTATTCATCAGTTATGGAAAAACAAAACAAAAAATTGACGAAAAGTGACATGTAGTACCGTATTTATTCGGTTAATTACCCTCCCTTCGTTAGTTACCCTCCCTCGATTAATTACCCCATACAGCGATAGGTCGAAATAATAATTGCCCTCCCTCGATTATTTTCCCTCCCTCAATTAATTACCCCCTATTTTATCGATTTCATAATGCCTTATTTAGTTAGATTACAAAAATAGGTTGAAACAATAATTACCCTCCCTTGATTAGTTTCCCTCTCTCGATTAACTACCCTCTCCAGAGAAGGGTTGAAACAATAATTACCCGGGGTAATTAATCGAATAAATACGGTAGTTTATATGTGCTGAAGATAGAAATTGATGTTTTAAAGAACGAGTTTGAAAGGAATTGAGGAAAATAAATTTTTAAATATAAGAAAAATTTTTAAATCAAATGATATTTTCACATTCTAGTCATTTTAGCAACTGAAGCGCATAACTGTGCATGGCTGATGCTACACCTTAAATTTAAGTAAAATTCATTAAAATTTAGTTTTTATTTGTATAATAAAAATATAATCTCTTTCAAACCATCCACAAGTTTGTCTACAGTTTTCAGACATCCATTGCCGCCTACTCGAGCACTCGCCTTTTGAATGCCAATATTTACACGAAAAGTGGTGATCGTGGCATCCTAGAATAAAAAGGGTCATCTCTTAAGACGATGAATCTTATAATTTAAAAAATCACCTTTAGTTTCAATTACTGGTTTGCATTGGTGACAAGCTCTACGGCAATAACGAAGCATAAAAGAAGGGTTTGCTTCACATTCACCTAGTCGTCCCCAGGCAAAACAGCAAGGATCATCGTTAAAGCATCCAACAGTAGTAGCATTTGCAAAACGAATACCTTCCGCAACGGACAATCTATGACTAAGTGGAAGACGTTGAGTATGAGTTTTAACTGCAATTGCGTTTTGGAATGTTTCAGCAAATGACTGTCCATTACTATGTGATAAACTATTTGCTTGTGGCAACTAAAAATAAATTGGGTATAATAGATATTAAGTAAAAACTCGAATTTGTTTTGTTGTCGGGTTTCCATGAATACAAATACCCCCTTGACAAACTCCGCCCCAACATGCATCCAAGCCTTCAAAGCCAGTGCAAAGACCATTCATCTTCACCTATTTAGTGAACATTATTAATCATACTGATGAACAATTGGCTATCATTCACCATTCAAACAGATAAGTAGTGAATGTGTGAAGATATGTCATGAATTTCCCGATGATGGGGAATATAGCGTATAAAAATAAATATTAAACCTTAGAAACACAATGTGGAGTATCTCCTGAAATAAAAGTATTCTTTATCATTTATCCTTATTACCGCGTGTGTCACAGAACAAATAAGGAGATGCGCAGTCTGGATTCTAGAATATAAAAACTGAAATCTAATTTTCAATTCCAGTATAAGGTCTTACTTTATGATTGCAACTTGGGCGCTTAGCATACTTATAGAGTAACCCCGTATAAGCATTAGAAAGACCCTCACGATTGGTTATGTCGAAAGGCCTCATCACAGAATTGGAAAAATGTTGCTGGTTTGAGCATTGAATCAAATCGGGTGGATACGCCTGTAATTTAAATCAAAAAAATTATTTAACAAAAATAATGCCTGCTCTCGAGCCCAACGTGATTGACGCAATTGGCGCCATAACTCCCATATCAGGTCAACGAAGGAATCTGAAATATAACATTAGAAATAATTTTTTTAGTATTTTTTTATTTAAAAATAGCAAAAAGTTGAAGACATTTTTATATATGAACGTAAAGCCTATGATATTAGTTTTAATTTCTTACGGTGAAGATAGAAAATAGGATCGTTGGCACCTAAAATAATTGGCCAATTATTAAGTATTTTCAACCAACTTCTAGTAGGGGGTTTCATATCTCCACCAATGAAAAGATGTACCTGAGAATGTAAGTATTCTAGAGCACCAAAATTTGGTTGGAAAGGACAATCTGTTAAAAAAGTTCTTTTTGAAAGTTAATCTTTTTTCCTATCATAAAATATTTTAACTAGTGTAAGATGTAAAAAATATACCTAAAATTCCTTTTCAACAAGTATCCTTGTTTTATTTTTTGAATTTAATTTTAGTTCTCTTCCACCTTGGTTTTTTCTTACCTTGCTGAGGTGCAGTATATGCGAGCACCTACAAAGGTTAAAATAACAGACTGAATTGCAACAAATGTATTTTATTATCTTCTAAATTTTTAATTTTAAAAGCCAAAATGAAAATAAAATTTTCTATATTATATTTTCCAAAATAGAAACCTGTTCAATTTGTGTTTGTTCGAAGACTGTATTTAAGTCCGATTCTCTAAATAAATAAGTCATGTTTTATATGAACAAAGTTTTTTAGAACATATTTTCCTAAAGGATTGATATAAATTTGTAAGAAAATATACCTTAGCATTCTTCCCTCTGAGCCTAGATTCCTACAAATAAATATCTTATTTTATAAATTAATAAAAGATCTAATTACATTAGAAGGAACCAAATTTCATTCCTTAAACTCAATTTTTTGAATTAAGATAAAATACCTTAGAATATGAGGCCGTCCTTCCAAAGTTGTCCATCCATTAGCAAAAGGCCCATTTATAACATTTCCTTCTGTGTCAGTTTCACCAAAGAAGATAGGAGAAAATAGTATTGAGTCTGACGGTCTTGGCAAATATGAGTCAAGTACAGAATCCCAGTAAGGAAGTGAAATTGATGGATCAATCAACCGAAGCGCAATTTCAAACCGTTTGATGAACTCACGATGAAAGGGAAGAAATCCAGGTCCGGAATGTGCACCAGATGATGTGCTCACCTCGAACATTCAAAAATATTCAAAAGAAAAAACTGATTTTACCTTTCTATGCTGATCATTGAATCGCCCGAATTCTCCATTTCTCTTTAATATGTTTAATGCTTTTTGGTAGCTAAATTTATAGATTATTAAAATTTAATATTATTTCTTAGGTAAGAATCTTAATTACATCTGAACTTCATCATTGCTCAACATTCTAATCTCGCGCCGTAAAGCCATTCTAGATATATATTTATGAGATCATTTGTAATAATAAACCTAAGAGATTGATTTCCAGGCAAAGTACAATGACCTTTAGGACCTTGAATACCCTGAAATGCTATTAACGATTTTCTTCTTAAATATACAATTTTCTAATTACTCGAAGGTAAGGGCATAAACAGGCCAGATCCATACAATCATAGGCTGTTGGTGAAAACCGTTGTGGCAATGTTGGAGAAAGACTAGGTTGTTCTGGAACTCCTGGAGCATTTACAATTGTGTTAATCTGTTGTTGCCGTTCATCTGCTAAGAACCTTCGAGCGCCCTGATCCCTGCATTTATTTTTATGTGACGAAAAAATTTGACAAAATTCTTACCAATGCTGGAGCATTCCACATATCTGTTGGAACGCTTAAACAATTAAACTATTTACTGAAATTAAAAAAATCTAACCATCAGCAGGTGCTTGAGAACAATCCCACGGAACTTGTTGAGCAAAAAAGCGTACGCAAAGGCAAAGCATTAACAAGGTTAGAAACCGTGGGGTTTGAAAAAGTAGAGATAAAAAATAAAATGGAAACATTGTCTTAAATTCTTTTTAATATTAAAAGAATTAAAGAAAAAAAAGCTGATTGAGAACGTAGCTTCCAAATGATTTGTAAAAAATTGAAAATGAATAATTATTAGAATTGGAAAGAAAAATGACGGTGAAAAATAAAACAAGACTAGTATCGGAGTAGGCGGACCTCCCCAAGGTTGGCCAAATCAAACTCAAAAAAGTTATTGGCAATTTTTTAACTCCCAAAACAATCTTCTTCACAAGTAAATGAAGGAGACGTTTTTACGACCATCACAATTAAATGTCTTCCTTGAGGCCTGTTTTTTCACTTCATTTATTCCTGCATTAATTATTCTTTACCCCTACGTTCTTCACGATGTTTTACTATTTTTCAAGTTTACGAATACTTTAGTAATTTTAAAAGTTAACGTAGCGCATGTACCTCTCAACATTTTCATTACACTTTTATTAACTCTCGGAAGCTATTTTTGCAGAAATGAGTGAATATTTTTGTAAAAATATAAATTTGATTTTATGTGAGAGCAAACAGAAAGTAGTTTACATCACCTAATAAACCAAATTACAAAAGGATAGCTGGTGTGTGGCGAGAATAGAAAAATAAGAAAAATTATTGATAAGATTAAAAATCCAAGGAATATTATTCTCACCGCAGTTAGGAGCAATCGCCCCAGGCATTTAAGAGCATAAATTAGTAAAAAATAAAGTTATTTTTGACTAAAGAAATATTTTTCCAAAACAGTTAAGATCTCTTACCTTTATCCTGGTTCTTTTGAAAGACGACACAGAAAAGACAAAGAGAAGATAAAGTCTCAATAAACATTTAGCATTATAAGTTAAGTTTTCTCTATTGGAACAAGAAATTCAATGTTGTTTATTGTCTAAAATGATACTCATTGTCAAAAATATAGAACTCCTTTATTTTTTCTTCAACGGCGGTTGTCCATTGAAAAAACGTTCAAAACCATTTGCAATACCAGCTTCAGCACTTAAGGCAGTTTGTACTGGTTGAAAATACCTATTAAACTTAAGAAATTAGAATAATATAGAACGAACCAAGGCATTGATGATAATGAGTGGTAGCCAATGACATTTCGTTGACTGGGAATTGAAGATGAAACGAGAGGGTTTGTACCTGGTAATCTAATCTTGGCTTGCTGGTTGTTTGCAAAATCATTATTCGATTGTATATCAATAAATTTTGCGGGTGCAGCACACTTTTGTGGGCAAGCACAAAGACATTGCCCATTCAAGATGCTACCTTTAACAATAATCATGCTTTTACTTAAATTTAATGCCTTGAGTGAGAACAGCATCATTTGAAGGCAAACGTTCATCACCTTGAAAAGAGGTTTCAGGCAAGGGAGGAAAATTAGTAGCTAAAATTTTGGAAAAAAATTTTAGGCTATTAAACCAAACTTGTTAGTTTAAGACGAGTGGGTGAAACATTCTCTTGTAATGGCAAACCACCAAAACTCAAATTGATTAGTGCGGCATAGAGTTGAGCAACTGAAGAATGTTGCACACAGTCAAGTAAAATCTTAAAAATAAGTTATAAATTTTTGGCTTCACAGGCCACCGTCGTTTTTCGAATTTTGACCAATGAATGGTAATGGCATTACCCATTAAACTTTTTAAACTAACCGACTGCATTCGAGAGTCCACAACTTGACGGGCTTTACAGATACATGACCGCATTTTCGTGGAAGCCAATGACTGACAATTGCCCTCAGAATGGAGTTGGGCACTATTATTTCGGAATAATTTGGCCACAAAAATTCTAAAACCTTTGAACGCATGAATGAAGAGTTCGTTCCTTAGTCGACATAAGTGATCGATATTGTGGATCATAGTCAAGAGCCCGCTTAAAACAAGCCAATTCAGAAACATTAAGCGTACATGTAGCAGTTAAGTTGTTGCTTAGAATATGGAATCTTGTAATAATAGATAAAAATATTACAACTGATCTATTGTCATTTGTTGCGGAACAATTCGACTTATTCCTCCACCAAATACACGGTTGTTTCCATCCTGTAATTTTCGATACTTCAGTTTACAATAATGAAATAATTAGGTAAATACAGCACCCTGAAATTGCAAATGTGTCGTGTTGTTATTTCTTTGCTTTTCTTGTCCAGTTCGCCATTAGGTAATCCCCAAAGTTGATCTGCCAACTCAGTACTAAAAACAGCTCCAAGCAATTGTGAAGCATCTCAAATTATAGCAGTATTAATAAAAATTTCGGCTTATAACCTGCCTTTAGCTGTTAAGTTTACCTCTGCCGGCTCTTCTAAGAAGGATGTGCCCCCATTATCGAAACATTGTTGCAATTCAGATTGGAAATCTTCTGCTGCAGGAATAAAATCATTTTGAACTGAAAAAAAAGATAAAATGTAGAGAAATATAACAAAATCTATAAAGACACTTTGTCACACATACTGACAATTTTTCTTAATTAAATAATTATGCGCACATATGTACACAGTACATACATACAATATGTGCATACATGTATATTTAAAAATTGAAAATCTTAACCTAAAATTTTTACCATAAAATCAAAATGTGATCATTGAAATTGGCAAATCCTGCAAACATAAAATTTTTATACCTGATAATGGGTTATCTAAAAGTGGGCCGCGCACTGCCTGAAGCGATTTAGCAAAACATTCATCAAATGCAATTTTTTCATGAATGCAACTGAAATTTGAAAATTTACTCAACTTTATTAAGACAGAAAGTTTGATAACACCTTTTGGGAAAGCAACTGCGAAACGCATTGTTCTTCAGATCATGTAGTTGTCGCTCGAATTCTTCTATTAAAAGACCACAGCGCTGAAGCTGGTCCGCACAAGGGGAATTGAGTGAATTGTTTTCAATAGTAGTCAGAACGCAAAACGATATAAGCATAAGCTAAAAAATTAGAAATACATATTTATATTTTAATTTTTTGATTAATTTAATAGAAAAATTTTATACTAACCAGGTAAATGTGAAAAGACATATCTATAAAGCAAATAATTAAAATTAATCCGATCAAAGGATTTTTAATTTTTACTTAATATTTAATAATAAATTATTCAGTCTAAACATGGAATGAATAGATTCCTGAAGTTTTCCTACGTTTAATTTATATATTTAAACGTTTCTTCGTCACTCCTCTTCCTCACTGCCGGAGGACATTCTTCTACTTTTATACATAAGTACCCAAAATGAACATAATTCAATTCACATACATAGAGGTTTGTAGTATATAGAAAATGATTGAGAGAACGACTATTATTTAAAAACCCTCTTCAAGTTTTCACTCATATATAACCTCTTCATATTCTTCCTATCGTCTTCACGCACGCTTTCATTCTTTGAAATGTTTTTTCCTTTATCGGTATTTTTAAAATTTTGAACCTGATGGAGTTAGTCCAATCTTGCTAGTCCAGTCGTAGTAAGAAAAGAACGAAGATTAAAAACGACATAACACCTAAATAAAAGTTCTTTAACAAATCCTTTTACCCGTCTGGGATAATTATCAAAAACGTCATTCTTAATTTACACATTATCGTTTTATCACCTGTTCTCATTATTCTTGTTTTCGAAATTCACATGTTTTTCAGATTAAATTTTAAGTTTGTATAACACAATATAGCTAAATTTTTAAGGGTGTATTGCGTTACTACTATTATACTTTCAATATCGACTTACGCTAATGGTTGATTCAAGTATTATGCAAATCTATCTAGTATTTTTCTCAGTTGGGAGGACGGCACGTTTTACAAAAAACGTGGATCGATTACCGCCATATTTACTTAGCAGTTAGTTTTAGATTTTAAATACGATTTTAAATAGAGTTTACATAATAAGAAATTTTTATGAAAGCAAAAAGGTAAATAAGGAACGCATAAAAAGCTACACATGAATATATTATTTTTCCGAAGGGTTCTTTATTCGTAAATTTGCTTTTAAAGGGTAATCAAAAATTTCAATACATACCAATATTCTTTGAGTATGTATTTTAAACTAAAAAATGTTTTGTAAACTATTCAGTTAAATTTCGTAGTAAATATTTTAATCTATTCACCAAGTGTTTTACTTCCTATAAAACAATCCAAAATATGCGTGTCCCCTTATGCACCCTAATTGATGATCCGGCTTGTAAAAAATTACTTACCAAACGTGCTTTTTTTGATTTATCCTGTTTTGGGCCATGTCAAAGGAGGGTTAAAGCTTGCCTTTCTTTGATTTTTTGTTTGGCATTATTTTTTATTTGCATCTATCTTGATGTTGTTGCCATGCTTTTCTGGGACACCCTCCGGCATTCTCCAGGCAGAGCACTTCCAATCTGGTCGTCAATAAAAACAAAACAGGAGAAAATGTTAGCAACAACAAAAGGCCCAACAATTAATGAAACACTGAAATTGGAATTAAGAAACCAACAGCTCAGGTAATGTATAAAAGCATAAAAACATACTATTGTCATAGGGATGTGTTGAATCGCAGTCTTATACATTGGTTATCAGATCTTCCAGCAGTGGACAACGACTGGTGTAGAAGAATGACACTTGGGCAGTTAACTGATGAGGAAGCTGGTCGCCTTGCTAATTGGAATGTGAATCAAAGCAGTAAAAGTTATTTGCCTGATATAAATAAACTAAATCCAATAGAGATGCCTGAGGCTGGGTTAGAGATTTTTTAAGTCTAATAAAATAAATGTGTTATTTACATTTTAGTTGCAATAACTTAAAACGCCTCTTTCCTTTCCCTAACGATTCAGCTACAAAAGAAGAAAAAGGTTCGACTTTTAATTCCCATATTTGAATTTATGTCGAGGTTGTTCTGATTTTTAGGTTTATTTTTAGAATTTCCTCTTTCTTATGGCATTCTCGTACACAAATCCCCCCTCCAGGTTCTTTTTTTGATGAGTGCCATTTATCAGGTAATTTTATTATAAAATAAAAGATATAATACCTAAAAGCCTCAAAATGCTTATTGCGTCGCTGTAGATGACCGTGCCGATGAACAATTCAAAAGGCAGATGAATCTTTTGATGGACTGTTTTCCGAACATTTTCATTATGGTAGATTGTAATTAGTTGTTATTATAGAAAGAAATTAATACATAGTAGACTGTTAATAAAGTTGAATGGTGTCAATTTGGAGTCGTTCGTGGGGTATTCAGTTGTTTACGTTATCTTAGTGAGGTGAAAAGCATTTAAATTAAATTAATTTTTGTATACCTTAGCTTGATCATGGCTGGCGATACTACCAGGTTCTTTTTTGAAAAATACTTTTGAATCTGAAAATTTACTAGTATTTGAGTGGGGTAGACCTCCCATTGAAGACCAATTTAGAAGTAAGTATTTACAATAAGAAATCAGAATCTAAAAATATTAAGATGGTTAGAATATTTAAACAACTCAATGGTACTATTAATGCTGAAATATTGCCATTTGAGACTAGCCGAATAAGAGGGTCACAAGTGGTATTCTATCAACTTATCAAAAATTAATATAATTTGCCAGTTTATGAAATCGCCATTAACCTTATGGAAATCAAGTTTATCTGCCCTAATGAGTCGTGAAGCTGTAGATGCAATAATAAGAAGTGAAAAAGCGCGACAACAACTTAATTATTTAAAATTTGGCTATTGCTCAGACGAAGTGGGTGGATAGAATTATTTGTCCTTACTTTCTAATTTTTAGGCCTTGTGGGGCACGCTTGCTGGAAACCCAAAAGGTAAATTATAAATTCGTGAAAGTAAATTTTACTCAAATGATAAAGTTATAATTAAAAAAAGTAACTTTTAGAGTTATACATTCCTGGAGGATTTGATGCCAATTACCTTTATGGCAGACTCTTTAAAGAAACATACTTATCTGATATTAAACAACGTCAACATCAACAAGTACAAAATGAAAAACTACAGAAAGATACAACAAAATCATTTTCAATCACTGAATACAATACGACTGAACCATTTAAACTTTCAACCTATTATATCTCAAGGTTTCAAGTTTGGAGGGAAATTAATCTAATGTCAGGATCTAAAGAGAGCAGATGTGATGGTAAATAATTAAAGAATAAAACACTTAATTTTAGGAAAATTCGTTGCAAGCTCCTGTGTTTATGGCATTGGTGATATACAAAGACTAATAAGAAGACCTGAATTGATTGCACATAAATTATATCTGGACTTTGAACCAGCCGGTCAGATAATATGTATCTACTTTTAAGTTTGTCTCACGTTTAAGCATATTTCTGTCTTTGGAAACAAATTCATGAAAGGGCATTAGATTGGCGAACACAGAAGAAATTTGAAGGATTAGTCTATTCCGAACTACCAACGGTAAAAATGGCTAGAGGAGCAACAGAAGGAGAGTTGAAATTTTTTTTTGATTGATAGCATTGATCAGAATAGAACAGTTAACGTAAAAAACAGATATCCTAAGAAAAAAATCCATGTGTGGATTTTTTTGCGTTGGTGTCCAGAGGCGGACTCGTTTGATACAGAATAATATTAATAGAAATAGATATATAAGAGTCGTATTTCTGATAGAGCGAAAACATGAAAAATGTTCCGACAAAGGATACATTATATCCTAAGGTCACATTTCAATTAAGAACGTAACAGAAACTAAATTAAGTAAATCATTTATGTATATGAAACTCCTTACAAGTTAATGCGGTATTGTGCCCATAACAATCCCTCCGTGTCCAGCAAGATTTGTACTTCCCATAAGAAAATGATCAACTTGGCGAGCTGCCTGTCTTCCTTCATGTATTGCCCAAACCACTAATGATTGACCTCTTCGACAGTCACCAGCAGCAAAAACCCTTGCTGCGCTTGCATTATATTTTTCTTCAGGTGTTTTTATATTTTGACGATTATCATATTCTAATTTAAGTTGATCTATCACTATCTAAAAATTAAAACTGGAAAAGTCATTATGTCATCGCTCACCTTCTCAGGTCCAACAAAACCCATGGCCAAAATACAGAGATCACATTCATGTATCTCTTCAGTTCCCTCCCTTTCAAGCATTTTCCATGCACCTTTTTCGTCTTTGATCCAGTTTATTGCAACCTAGTTTCGAAATAAAAAACGTAAATAAAACCATGTGGCAATTTAAAATTATCTATTAGAAACCGTTTTTAATCCAGTCACTACTTCCACACCATTTTTGTCATCGATAATAAACTCCTAAAAAAACATGAGCCTTGACAGTAAAAAATCAAAAAAACCTTTGTGCTTATAGAATAAGTTCGTGGATCTTTTCCATCGCGTAATTGAGCCTCCTCGTGACCATAATCAACCCTAAAAATTAAGGGCCATTGCGGCCAAGGATTCTAAAAATAACAATAACGCCAGCTAATTTTATTCTAACCTCAGGATTTCGTTCCACTGGAGGTTGTGGTAATATTTCATATGCCTGAATAGACTTTGCATTCAGTCTCAAGGCAGTGCCGATACAATCAGTTGCGGTGTCTCCACCACCAAGAACAATGACCCTCTTGCCGGTCGGATCCAAACCATCCCATGAAACATTGTCACCAGCTCTTCTTCGTTGACTTTTCTCTAAAAATTCCATAGCAAAACAAATACCCTTCGATTCCCTTCCTGGAATTTTAATGTCTCTCGGTGTTGTACTGCCTTTAAAATTCACGATGTCAAAGAATTAAAAATTTTAATATAACCTGTGCATAAGAGACATACATCATTTTCTTTAAGTAACAAATCAGCAGGTACATGTTTACCAATTTCTGTGTTGGCAATAAATCGTATTCCTTCTTCTTCCATCAACTTTAACCGACGATCCAAAACAAATTTGTCCAATTTCATTTGAGGAATACCATAACGAAGCAATCCACCAATTCGATTCTTTCGTTCATAAACAACAACTGTATGACCAGCTTTATTAAGCTGTGCAGCCGCAGCAAGACCTAAAAAGTAATAATAAATGTATATATAGAAAAAGTCATGTTATGTCTAACAAAAAGTCACCTGCAGGACCACTTCCTATAATAGCAATCCGTTTTCCAGTTCTAGTTGGAGGCTTTTGTGGTTCAATCCAATTATTTAAAAAAGCATAATCAATGATTGCACATTCAATTCCTTTTATGGTCACAGGCGGTGAGCTAATCGCGACACAACACGCTCCCTAATTTTGTTAAATCTAAATAAGCGCAAATAACTCTTTACCTCACATGGGGCTGGACAAACTCGACCAGTAAATTCAGGAAAATTATTTGTTTGTAAAAGTTGTTCAAGAGCTTGGCGCCAATTGTTTTTAAAAACATAATCGTTCCATTTTGGAATTATATTTCCGAGAGGGCAACCTATTTAAATTGTAATTTAAAATTTTTTATAAAAAATTAACCAGTATTTCCTTGACAGAATGGAATCCCACAATCCATACCTGAAATATAAAGGAGCAAATAATTATAAATTAACAAATTTATGTTTTTTTTTTTTTTTGAAGTAGGTGATTGAAGAGAGGCACTAAATGGTAATTCGAAAGGGGTTGACGAAGAATCAATGACTAACTGTCGGCCAACTAAGTAGACTCTTAAGGCAAAATCATAATTAGAGACCGGCATGGGAATATCCAGACGGGATATTCCGGAAGGTATTCCGTGGGAACCCTCACGGTATTTGTTTTTGAAAAAATCCTGGTACGGAATTCAGGAACTACGATTTCACCTAAATCTCCTACCCCTGTTGTTTAATTAAATGGTATTCTAATAAAAAAAATTTTTTACACCGAGCAGCTTGTTCTCTAATATTCGATCGCACTGCTCTATAATCAATCACCTAAATTTAAATAGAATATTACTAATGAACATTTAAACAATTACCTCATCCCAATCTTTTAACCGTTGTTCTGGAGGTCTATAAATGACTTTCTGCCTTTTATATTTAATAAATCCTCTTTTCTTATCAAGCTCTTCCTCTCCATTTTTTAAGGCGGCTGCAACCAGATCCTCAATATCACCAATTCTTTTTTTCTTGCCATCGCCAGTTCCCTTTGAATTGTCTTAAATAAAGCACTTGCACCTATAATACTTCAAGTTAATAAAGAACCTGATTCGTCACCAGATGAAAGATCCGATAACTGTTCTACTTCTTCGTCTTCTACATCCATATTTTGCTCTTGAACATCTTCCGTTGCTTCAAATCCAGAAAAGTCTGCTTCTCTTGTCGCCTTGGAAAATTTTCTTCGCCTTTGCTGAATTATCTAAAATTTTAGATATTTATAGGTATGAGCTTCTTTCAAAATAACGACAAGGACAAAAAACGATACAGAAGACAGATACATAAATTAAAAAATACACTGCGTCTGCGTCTTTCAGTACGTATTTTAGTCCTAACACGTTCATCCTGTAGTGCAATTTGCATGTCCATAGAATAAGCTCTATTTACACGTTTTTCCCCAGGAACGTCAAGAAGCTCACTATTCTAAGAAACCAAAAAATTGTGAAAATGTAAAATAACAAAACAAAAGGCGATAAATTACAAAAAACTTGACCCTATAAATATTCAAAAAAGTTACTTGTAAATTGTTTCCGATCCGTTGTTGCTCAAGCTTTAAATTTTCTTTCTCCTCCTTGGCCTGTACCTTGGCTTCTTCCTGTTTCATCATTTTCAAAGCTTTTTTATAATCCTTAGGGAAAACCTAAAATTTAAAATTTTTTTAAATATTTACAAAAACTTAATTTAATAAAATCCTGTCGCTCAGTCTCCCATGAATCCAAAATACCCTTTCCAATTATAGAATCAGTTTCCTTAACAAATCGTCCAATTAAGGTCTTCATCCAATCGAAATCTTCATTTGTTGGCTCTTCAAGATCAATTGTAGCTTGGTTCATTAACCGTGTTATATCTCCGTTGAATCTTAATATAGAAAAATTTTCATAATTACAGTATAATTCAGTATTACTAAATAACATAATATGTAAATAGATACACCTCTCTTTCAACTCCTCAGGTACATAATTATCGATTAGCCTAGAAGTTTTGTCTTTGCATCACTTGACTATACATATTACACCCTTATATTTATGTTGCCAGTTATCCTGCTTGGTCCGAAAATAAATCATGTTTTTGGGTATTTTTATATGTACGAATTGATAGTTTCAAATATTCTACGAACAAAAAGTCCCTTGTTACTAATCTTATTCCTAATAATAAATTCAAGTAAAGAAAATTGGGAAGGGGAAGGAAAGACCCGGTAAGTTTTTAGACTAAATAAATAAAAATAATATTTATTCTTTTTCTAGCAGCCTTTCTGGTGCATTCACTAACTCTGGAAGTAACGATACTAGATCAATGGTATTAAACTTGATTAAAGTAGGAATTGTCGAAGGTTTTGCAATTCGTCGGATAAAAATGTTTAACGATCGAGTTTATTTATCACGCTATCGGCGTAATTATTGGTTTGATATTTTAAGTGTAAATAATACAAAGTGATAAAAAAAAAAGGATTGGGACACGATACTATGCACTAGATAACAAGTATTTCCTTGAAACCCGTGAAACTTGTGCATACAGGATGGGAAAAGAAGAAAGAAGTAATTTGGAGTACGAGGATCAACCGGCGGAACCCATACTTGACATTATTTATCAGTATGTTTTTTAAAGTAAAATAGGCAAACTTTTAAGATGTCAAAAATATGTCCAGTATTGCTGTGGGTTAGATTGCTGTAACCTTTTCTGGTTTGTAATCTTATTTCTCAATAAATTAATTTGAGTTAACATACTCCTCAATTTATTAGCTAAACATTACCCAACCTATTCAGATGAAAAATATAACCAACCTATTGTAAACAAATGCCAATCCACCACTCATCGCTGCGGCAAAGTTTTTTCCAATTCCATTAAGGATGATAACACGCCCTACAATACAAAAATTTTGTAAATGCTTATGTTAAATGTTAGGCATATTATATGTAAATGTGATATATTACCGCCTGTCATGTATTCACAACCATGATCACCAACACCTGAAAATTTTAGACATTTTGTAACGTATAAATTTCTAATTTCACTGTCTTTTCTAAGCGTTTTAATCGTAAGTATTTTTAATTCTAATAATAAATGTATGTTAATTTATAGTATTCTATTATATAAATTCACCTTCGATAACAGCAGTGGCGCCAGAATTACGCACGGCAAAACGCTCTCCAGCAATGCCACGGAAAAATGCAGTTCCTTTAAATGTAATTCTTAAAGTTAAAGATCTTATGATGCTTATAAAACCTGAAGTCGCCCCATAAAGCGCAACATTTCCAATTATTGTATTTTCTTCTGAAGCATAAGAAGAATTTCTATAAGGACGAATAATGATTTCTCCTCCAGAAAGGCACTAGAATTAGGCAAATATATAATAAAAAAATAAAATCCCAAACCTTCCCAACATAATCATTAGCTTCACCCTCCTACGAAAAATAAAATAACATTTGAACATATGATCAAATAATAAGTACCAATTTAATAGTGACCCCTTTTGCTAAAAAAGCACAAAAACTCTGTCCGGCGGATCCTTTAAGATTTATTTCCAATACGTGCCCATCTGGAAGACCATCCTCCCCATAACGAATTGAAATCTAGACGTCGCAAAGAAAATAAAATTATATGTAAGACATACTTCGTAACTGAGTCTTGCACCAAAACAACGGTTTGTATTACTAATTAATCGTTCTTTGATTGACTTTATTTTCAGAGGATCATCAAAAAACTCAATTAAATTCTCCTCTTCGATAATAGCAGTCTCTAGATGATTAATTTCATGAAGCTACAAATAAGAACAAACCATAAATTCATAATAACTTTCTACGTGCAAAAACCTGTTTGGTTGATCCACCCTTCATATTTATTTGGGGAAATTGCAAGGAAACATTATGCAAAATCTGAGCAAATTCCAGATGGGTTGCTTTGTTGTTCATTGGATTTGGATTCGCATAGAGTAAATCAACTCTGCCGATAGCTTCACTCATTGTTCGTAATCCCAATTTAGAGAGAAAATAACGTACTTCTTCAGCAACCATAAACATATAATTAACAACATGCTCTGGTTTTCCATCAAATTTTGCTCGCAAAATGGGGTCCTTCCAAGAAGTATTACATTTATAATAACATATATGTAACTACCTGAGTAGCGATTCCCACTGGACATGTATTTAAATGGCATTTCCGCATCATTGTACAACCAAGAACGATTAATGGGGCAGTGGACATCCCGAATTCATCCGCACCTAACAGAGTTGCAATCATAACATCACGACCTTAGAAATAATAATTAAACAAAAGTAATGAATTAAATAACCAGTTCTTATTTGCCCATCAGCTTGAAGGACAATACGGGAGCGTAGATCATTCATTGTCAAAACTTGATGAGTCTCCGACACACCTAGTTCCCACTACGTTTAAAATAAAAATTTTAATTCCAAAACAAGTAAATATAATAATTTTTTGTGATCTTTTTTCTTGAGTGCATCTGAATTATTATTAATTTTAGTACAAATGTCATAATTAAACAATTGCATATTAATTGATATTATAAAAATTACTTACCGGCAGACCAGCGTGTTTTCTAAAATAATCATATGAAACTTACTATTTATATAAGTATAAAACTAACATCCCAGTCCAACTGCTTGCTCCCGTTCCTCCATCATGACCAGAAATTGTAATATGATCTGCACCTCCCTTAGCTACGCCAGCGGAGACAATACCTACGCCCGCCTCAGAGACCAGTTTAACGCTGACACGTGCTATTGGATTTGCACATTTCAAATCGTAAATTAACTGAAATCCAATAAACGTATAAAAAATTAAGTCGTCTTACTTGAGCAAGATCTTCAATGCTATAGATATCATGATGTGGAGGAGGCGAAATAAGTCCAACACCCGGTGTCGATTTTCTTGTAGTAGCAATCTCCCTTGTCACTTTGTAACCGGGTAGTTCACCTTATATTATAAACATTTTTAAATGTTTAAGTAACCTCCTTCTCCAGGTTTTGCGCCTTGAGCCATCTTGATTTGCAACTCATCGGCATTTGCCAGATATGAACTAAAAAATCTCTTTCTCAAGGAAACTTAAGAAAGCATACCTATTAACACCAAAACGGGCCGATGCCACCTTTAAGTAAAGTGTTATAATAATTTACGTAACTAAATATTACCTGTTTTATTGCAGACCTTATATTTCCGTCTCTTGGCTGACCCTTACGATAGCGTTCAGGCCTCTCGCCACCCTCTCCAGTGTTAGATTTTGCGCCAATCTTGTTCATAGCAATTGCCTAGATTTTGATTTTTTAAAAAAATTAAAAACCAGAAATTTATTATAGTGTTTGGATGCAAGCTTCAGAAAATAATCCCATCACTATGTAATATATTTTTCTTAACAAAAAATTAATTGAAGAAAAAAATCTTATCGATAAGAGTTGGATACCTAAACTGTTATAAGAGTTGTCAATTTCACCTAAATCCCTAGGCATTCCAGTACTTCGATTTAATAAGGTGGGATCAATCCTCCTTTTACTGATTATGTAATATTTTTTGTTTTGAATTAAATTACATACCAAGGTTGTATGTGCCTCCATACTGATAGATCTAAAAGAAATAATTTTAAAATGAGTTTTTTTATCTGGAAAATTTACAGCAAGAAAGAGGCGATTTAGAGCTACGCGGTTGCTCTCAGTTCCTTAAAACAATGTATTTCTTACACATAGCATAAGTTCGCCATTAATAAAAGATAAAATTAATCACCCGAAAGACATAGCTCCAGTGACAAAACGTTTTACAATCTCCGAAGCTGGTTCAACCTCGTTCAATGGAATCTGTAGTTTAACGTTTGTTTTGATTTCTAGTTGGCCACGAAGTGTACAAAGACGTTGAGCAAGATTTGAGGCTATTGAGAAATCTTGATAACTTTTAGCGTCATTTAATCGCGCAGCAGCCTTGATAGAACTTTAGAATTGTTAATCATAAGTAGTAACCTGAAGTTTTGCAATGTTTACAGGCTCATTAACATGTTTCTCTCCACCATCTCGCCAATGGTAGATTCCAGGACTCACCAAAACTTTGCTATCGCCTAGATAATTTAAGACTTACTCTACTTTGATTAAAAACAAACCATACAAATACAAATCACTATTAGGTACGTTTGGATAAGCGATACGGTGTCTTCGGATTCTTAACAAAAAGTAAAATATGTATACATAACAAACATTCTATTGAAGTGATAAATGTAAAAAAGAAATGAATTGGAGATCCAAACTCAAGAACTAAAAATTTCTTCACTTTATATTCCTGATTTCCCACTCCTAGTCATTTCTAGTACTTCTCATTCGAAATAAAAATCATACGCTTCCATTGCCAATGTTTCAAAGTCAGCACCCCCAAGTCGAGAGACAGAATTAGTAAAACATTTGTCGACAACTTCGCGACCTAATCCAACAATCTCAAATATTTGAGCACCCTAAACAATAAAGGTTTTTCATAAAAAGTTTTATTATTAAAAAAGCTAACCTTGTAAGAATGTAGAGTACTAATTCCCTGTTAAAATGAATACGTTAGTGAAGAGATGGCGAAACATAAACCCACTAGACCCAGTAGTATTTCAATAAATTATGTGATATTCCATTTATTATTTTTTTACTACTTTTTTTTTATTATCACGAAATAAGTAATTCAAAAGGAAGTATCTTAAAAACATACCATTTTAGCCATCACTTTGTAGATACCTCGCTCAATGCCAGCTTTATAGCCCTGAACGACATCATCGTCCGTTAAATTTTTATCCAAAAGTCCCATCGTTCTAAGTCGATAACAAGTCTCGTATACCATGTATGGACAGATAGCATCAGCTCCATATCCAAGAAGAACACAAAAATCTGTGAAAAGATGAATAGATAAAGAACTTAAAACGTTAACTACCGTGGACTTGCTTCACCTCACCGGATTCAATTATTAATGCCACCTAAAGTTGTAATCACTTTCGATCAAGTTCGTTTAAAAAGGAAACCTTCATCCTAAGTCGTTGCTTAATCAAACATTGATGAATTGCCCCAAGAGCGAGAAGTGCACTAAATAAGGAATCAGACAGCTTTTTAAAAAAAACCTAATCGGTATATAGTCTTTATCAACTTGTCTGTCAGAAAGAATTAAAATTTGATAACCATCGAGTGCAGCTGAACATGCTTCACTAAAAAATACAAATAATTGAAGCATAATTATAAGAAGAAAAGATTTGATATACCTACCTGCAGATTCTGTCCAAAGCAGGCACCAAACCTAAATTAAAAAGAAAGTGAAAAATATTAGAATTATTGAAACCTCTCTGTCCATGTCTTGCAGGATAAACGATATTGATAGCATATGAACGCCATCCTTTGAAGCTAATTCGTTTAAGCACCTACAAACTCGTTACAAATTTTTGCTTTATTAGTAAACCTGAAAATCAACAAGCGAAAGAACAGGCTGATCTAATAGAATCCTGCTCTCCAACTCAAATTCTGGTTCCAACAAATTAGTCTCTGGACCAATTGGACATCGAAGAGACATGACAATCTAAATTGGAATTAAATAAAGTATACCAAATAAGTAGATAAAAACCTGCTCACGGAAAGGGTCAATTGGAGGATTTGTAACTTGAGCAAAAAGTTGCTGAAAGTAAGAATAAAGTAATGGACTATAATCAGAGAGACAGGCAAGTGCAGCATCGTTTCCCATTGATCCGAGCGCTTCTTTCTTGTCAATTATCATTGGTACAAGAATTCTGAAATAAGCTTATCAGATCCAAGATTAAATAGTACAATGAAAAAGTATCAGGTGTATAAGAAAAGAGCGGAAGGCGTCTATCAGAATCCAAATGTACATCACGCAATCTGTCACGTAATTCTCCATCACCACCAGGTCGCTTTCCAATCAATTTTAATTGTTTTAACTCCCTTTTAATCAAATACTCATTGGTTACAGCCCCATGATTGAGCTTTAAAATAGTAACGTACAAATTATATTTAAAATATATAAAAAAAAAATCACTAACCACATCATCTTTTCTAATTTGATCCAAATATATCCGATTAATTGTCAATTTTTTATGATTCCTTGAATGTGCAATTTGCATCTTCAATTGTTCATCCTCCACAATACACTTTTCATGCAAATCCACCAGCAACATCCTTCCAGGTCTAAGTCTATCCTTAAAATTATTTTTATATTAATTTCTTATTGCGCTAATTTGATATCTTAGTGCAAATATTTCTTTGAAAAAAGCATTCAAATACAAATTGCCTTCATTTTTCAAGTCATTCTTATTTTCAAAAAAAAACTTTCAATTAGTGCCTTATTACTTCCGCGTATTGACACACAAATCAAAAACAAAGTTCAAAAACAAATACTTTCAACATTTTTTACAATTAATGGGAGGCCCATAGTTAATAATTGTAGCCTTCCGAAAGCTAATTGACGGTTCTAAATCCCCAGAGACATGCGCGTATTTGAGCAAAAAAGTGACACTACCTCTTTGTCTGGTAGATTTATTTCTCATTTAAAAACGTGAATTATCCGATAAACAAAATTATACAAGTACTTACAAATATTATCAAATTATTCGAATTCAACATCTGTATATGACAATGAAGACAAAATACAACATTTTGTTTATACTGTTAACTATGTTCATAACAATTGCATACGTAAGAAACTTTATATTACTAGATTTAACTTTGTTAATTTTCTAAAAATAATTTTATTATAAATTCCCTTCTAAAAGGGATTTTACTGATTCTAAACTGATTTTAGAGTGTTGAAAGACAATATTCAGAAATCTACCCCATGTGGAAGCGACAAATGCGAGAGCCTCTTCGTTTTGGAAAGCGACATTATGAAGATGGAGGCAAGGAGATGAAAGAATTGTTTCCTTTCGATATCTACAAGAACAATCAAATATTCCCCAAGTAAAAAGTATATGATACGATGAATGAAGAATCATAGTCTATCGAGAATGACGCTTATACACTAATATAATCTTTTTTAAAATTAAGTTAAAGCTTATAACCTAAAATAAATCAAATCCATTATTGCCATATATTATATTTAAAAGTAATACCATAAAAGGTTATCACGCTTGAGTAAGAGTATGGGAAAGCAAAAGATAATGGTATAAAATCCTGAGAAAATTACTCTAAAATGGCATAGATGGAATGTTAAGATTTTCCGCATTTTAGCTTAAACTCATTCATTCAACCGTGTTCTCACTCGTGTAATGTACAAGCTGTCTAAAATGACATTTCCTTACGTAACTTAATAGTTGTTGAATTATTATTTAAAGGACAGTTACCTAAACATGGGCTATATAAAAATTGCTATATATTCCTAAGTTCACAGTGCCAACCATTCAAAAGATTTATTTCTGTGCTACTTAAATATTATTTTTACTATGGATCTCCTTAGGGTTTTTACTGTCGTCATATTTTTTGGAATTCTAACTTCTTCATTAAGTAAGAGTTTAACAAATAAATTTGAATAAATCTGAAAAAACAGTAATCTCAAACTGCTCACCGATTGCAACAAGACAAGAAACGATCCCATTACTACCAGCTGTGGCACTGTATGGATCTCTTACTGACCCATTCCCGCAGAAACAACACTGGCTCTCAGTTCGTCCTTTTCAGGAATATCCCCGCCCCCATAATGAAGAATTAGGACTTCTACTTCAATATTTAGATAGTAAGAGGAATGCACCATTATTAGATGAGAATGTTTCTCAAATCGTAGGAGAATCACCATTGGGAACAATGAGATTTGGCAAACGACGAAATTCACCACCGCTTGGAACAATGCGATTCGGTTGATAATTTGTTAAACCATTTTAATATTACGAACCCCGTAAATTTTAACCACAACTCGCAAAATTTGTCTGATAAAATTTCTTACACATACTTAAGGTAATTAATTTTTAATTAAAACCAACCCTCTTAATAACGCAGTCCGGAGACAAATCGATAATGCCAACTTCACTAGCCAGATAGATGTGATCATCAACAGTAACACAATAACGTGCTGGCCTCAACCCATTCCGATCAAGAATTGCACCGATATAGCGTCCATCACTAAATGCCAAAAGAGCTGGCCCATCCCATGGCTCCATTTGCATCGCTGCCCATCGATAGAAAATTCTTTTGTCATGACTAATTTTACAATATATAAAATTAGTATAAAATAAAAAAAACTTCATATCCTCGTCTTTTTCCCAAGCCTCAGGAACCATCGTCATTGCTGCTTCTGGTAATGAGCGTTTACCAGCATGTACCAGAAATTCTAATACATTGTCAAAGGAACCTTCAAATTCTTTAGATTTATTTAAAAAAATTTCCAATACCTGAATCAGTCATTTCATTTTCTACTACAGGATAAAGTTTGTAGATATCATCATTATATTCTCGAGAATTCATAATTCCTTCACGAGCTTTCATAAAATTTATGTTTCCTTGAGAAATATTCTAGTTATTTCTCCTTAAAATATCTAACAACCTCTAAGTGTGTTAATTTCCCCATTATGAGCCAACATTCGATTTGGTTGTGCCCTACTCCAGCTTGGGAATGTGTTCGTCGAAAATCGAGAATGAACCATTGCTAAATTAGTCACAAAGTTAGGGTTCTGTAGATCATCAAAATAGAGGAAGAGTTGATGTGAAGTGAATTGACCCTAAAACTATGACATTATTTTCTGAATAAGAAATACATTAGATAACAGAACAAACCTTGTAAACAATAGTACTAGTTGAAAGTGAAACAACATAACAACGAACACCCTGTTGCAACATGCGTATTGTCGTCTGTTTTCGTAATAAATAAATGGATTGATAAAACCGTTTTTGGTCAGAAGCAAAATCGCACGTTACAAAAACCTGGTAAAGTAACATTTTGAAGCCTATACATATATTTAGATATTGATCACCTGTCTCATTAAAGGTTCAGTTTTCCTTGATTCTTTGCCAAGATGCTCAGAATTCACCTTCAACTTTCTCCAAGCAAGTACCTTAAGTTTACAGCCTCGCGCTAAGTCGGAGAATGATTCTTTTGCTTGTTTATAAGACTCAGGCGAAAGAAAAAGAATTCCTGTTGCGTATTGACCCGGAGGTGGAAGGTCAATGCCATTTGTTCTAGAAATATTATTATAGATGATAATCAAAAACCGAAATTATTAAGCCCAACCATTTGATAGAAAAAATTTTGCGCAAATATTAACTAAAACAACTAGAAGCAATCATGCCTAATACGTTATTAAGGCAACCATAATTTCTTCAAAAAAGGCGGAATAAAACGAAATTACCCAAAAAACAACCTTTTTATGTCCTCACGGTAAAGTTTGTCAGGAATTGCTGTCATAACACCAGCTCCATCGCCCGAGTCATTATCACCAACGCATGCACCACGATGAGCTAAATATTTTCATGAATTTTAATCTATTGGAATGTAAGAAAATTTTATTACACATTCGTTCAAGCATTACACGTCCAGCTTGCAAAATCTGATTTAAAATTTAATAAGTTAACAATAAGAATTAAGGAAAAACTAAGTTAGTAAAATAAATATGATAAAGACAATAAATGTATCATTCAAAAAAAAAAGTGAAATTTTGTAGAGAATTATTAAGATTTAATCTAAATTAAAAAAACCTCATGCGTTTTGATTCCTTTAACCGAAGCACAGAAACCAACTCCACATCCATCCTTCTCAAGTTGAGGTCTCCAGAGAGAATTATTCGCTGCATTTTTTAATTGCTCTTCGCTTAGAATAACCATTTTTATTTTTTCAGATCTGTAAATTTAAAAATTGAAGAGTTCAACCTACTTATCGATTGAATTTCCTAATAAATTAGGAAAGACTGTATAGACAGGGGAGATTTGTAGGGGAAAATAGGAAGGTGGAATAATTGAGGAAGATATTTGGGGTTTACATAAGATGTAGCCAAGTGTCAGAAAAAAATCTAAAAAAATGTACATAGTATGTATGTGAAATATTCAAAAGAAATAATTTTTCGTTTATGAACGAATTGATTCCGTTGACTAACTTAATATTAAAAATTTTATTGACTTTTTATCTTGTGTCTGTGTAAAGTGTTTACTACATTATTAAAAATGAAGGAGATAAATAGATACGTAATACGTAAATTTGTGTAAAGTATTTGAACATTAGTTTTCTATGTAATATTCAAAACAAATTATATATTGAGAAAAAAACAACTCCCATAATAAATTACTCATAAAAGAAAATGATTATAAAGAGCGAATGAGTGTACTTTGGTCGGCGCTTTACTTGCAAAATATATACATAGAATGAAAAGAAGAAATAAAACAAACTATAAATTATGTATGATAAATGAACTTTAAACTAGAACGAAAATAAACGAAAATACGCAAAATTCAATTTGCCATCGAATAAATAAAATTTTTTAAAATAATTTTGTCAAAAGGATTGACGAGATGATAAGAAATTGAAATTTAAACAGACATTTCTTTAAGTGTTTAAAACAAAATAAGAGTATAACATTTGAAGATGACGCCGTGCCAATTTTATATGTACTAGGGCGCCAAAAATGATGAATTATTGTCAGCACGGTATACTTCAAATTAGTATGGAATGGTAAAGATATATTTAAAAAAGAATATGATATCAGGAATTAAGGTAAAAATGTGTCGTCCATGAAGCGACACAAAAAAAACGGAGTTTTCTCTCCGCTAGCCCTACACACTAGTGGCAAAATAAAAAAATAAAAGGAAAAAGTACTCAAAGTTTAAGAGGAATATTTTAGCTGAATTCTCTAACAAGCAGACATATGAAAGAAGAAAAATAAAGCTGTATAAACTTAAAAAACAGAACACATCAAAAATTTCAACCGAAGTTTTTCTTATTATTTCTTGTTTTTGAACGTTGCATAACATATTTTTCCTTTAATATTATTTACATACATACATAATTGTTAAGATAAAAACTCCATATGTAAATTATGAAAGTTTGCTCGTATCTCAGTCTATTTGTTAAAAAATTTTTTCGTTCCTTAATTTTATATGGATTTTCGGAAGGAAAACACTTTTTATTCAAATCAGGGCAATCAATTCATCATTACCCCAATTAAAACCGATAAACATCGTGCCGATGTTCTGTCTTTTATGCAATCACACTTTCGAATACAGGAACCGATTACCAACGCATTAGGTAGTTAATTTATTTCCATAATAATACATAATAAAACTCTTAGAATGTTCGGCTCGAGATACTCTACCCTTTTACAAAGATATTTGTTCTGCTTGTTTTAAGGTTTCGTTACTCTTCGCAATTCTTGGAGTATTACTCTAAAATTATTAATATAGTATGATTTGTCTCTGATTGCCTATGACAATCATGATCAGATGGTCGGCATATCATTAAACACCCTGTGGCAAGGAAATAGTCGACCTTTAGAATTAGGAAAGGGAAAAGAAAAAGGTCAAGGTATGTTACAAAGTCAAAATTTTATGAGAATGTTTTTAGAAATCCGGAACGGACCTTATCCGGGATTAGACAACGCTAATCGACTTTTTGTTTTTCTTGAAATGGTTGAAAGTGAGCTTAATTCTATACTAATCGGTGAACGTGTATTAAAATTAGAAATAATATCAGTTCACCCAATATTTATACGGCAAGAGAATTTCCCCCCAAAAGTTAACTTTAAATTGTGTATTTTTATAGCATGGGAATTGCTTCAAATCTTATTAAGAAAAGTATCGAAAAAGCTTATCTTATAGGATGTTCGCATATTGTAACCTGTGTAACGGCAATTGCTTCGCAGAATCTTTTTAAAAAGGTAATTTTCAATAATCTTGCTATTTTCAGTTTTAAAAGTTTGGCTTCGAAACTGTTCATAAAGTTTTATTCGAAGATTTTTTAGAAGAAGGGATACCCGTCTTTAAAAATTTACATGATAATGGTAGCGGAGCAGAATTGATGCTATATAAATTAAAATAGAATGGATAAAAACAGTAAACTTACTAAATTTTGTAGTCCTTTGATAAAAACAAAGTAAACATTACCAATATTATATTTTTTTTCCTTTCTTTAAATTCAAGCCATATGTTAGTGACTTTTTTTTATCCATTTTTACAATCCTCTCAATTCCAATTTTACGAGTTTACTCCTCCCATAAACAACAGGAACAGAATGAAAAAAGATAATCCGCCTCCGAGTTTTAGTTGCTGGCAATAAAATTTGTTTTTCGGCCGCCATATTGACTTTTGTGCCGGTCGTAGTCTATTCATCTCGATTAAATTGAATATCGACAATCGGTCAACTTGAAATTTTTCGATCATTTTTTGCCTTCAGAAAATCTATAGTTGAAGAAATCTTATCTGTTATTATGCGGAATTACCTGCAAAATATTTTTTCACTTTTATGGACTGCCTTACTTCTTGCTCTTCCTTTATATTGTGTTGCTATTAAATGGCTGTAAAATACATAATTTCATCAATTTCTAATCCAAAGCTATCTTTTAAGAGCACTCCATAGGGTACAGCCACCATGGACGAATCCTGGAGATTGCCCTCGTTCAAGTGAAGAACGACGCGTTTTTGGTCTAATTACTTATCAAGAACGTGTCTGTGTTCGTGTGCCTGAACTTATACCATACATAATTACTGCTACTTCATTGACTGTTGATTTGTGTCAAGCAGCATTTTCAGATCGCAGATGGAATTGTTCTTCCATCTTAAGTGCTCCAAATCTCAGTCCTGAGTTAAAAAGCGGTTAGATGCTTTCAGAATGCAAATCTAAAATTTATCCTATGTTACTTTAAACGATTAATTAATATACTACGTCTAGGTACAAAGGAGCAAGCATTTGTTTATGCTCTCTCATCGGCAGCAGTAACACACCAAGTGAGTACAATAAATAAATGTGAAGAAATAATTTAGGTAGCTAAAGCCTGTTCTTCTGGTCAGTTAGCTAATTGCCCTTGTGGCTTTGGCGGTTAGTTTTTTACTACTGAATCCTAAACTGATAAAAAAATTAAAGAACATAGAATACAAAATTATTAACAGATACTGTGACCACAACGTCTTCAATTGACCCAGCAGGAAGCGATCTTTTACATCATAATTTAACCGAATTAAGTTATAAATGGAAAGGATGCAGCGACAACGTTGTACAAGGGCGAAGAATTAGTCGCAAATGGAGTGACTCAAAATGGAGGCCTAATCTTGCTGAGACAGTCAATGAAATTGCAACCCGTAACAATTGGAACATTATTGACATAGAAGGAGGGAACGATGATTACGTAGAAGACGACCAATTGAGGAAAGTTCTAAAGTTAAAAAGAGTGAGTTTAGTAAAGATAAAATATTTATGAATGTCCTAGCATTCTCCAAATAACAAACGTAATGGACAAAAAGCGCGCATGAACGAATTCAACAATGAAATTGGTAGACAAGTTGTTGAGCAATCTCTTTACAAAAAGTGTAAATGTCATGGAGTTTCAAGGCTTCTGATTTAATTCACTAATAGCCTGTGTTTATTTATTTAAGTTCTTGTGATGTCAAAACCTGCTGGTATACACTTCCACCACTTGAACACATCGTAACAATTCTTAAAAATAAGTATGATAATGCAAGGCCAATGCTTGGATCTTTTCCAATCGGTGTCTCTAGAAAAAGCTGGAAACGACCTGAGTCAGATAACGAACTTCAGTCATTGGTAAAATAGAACACTGAAAAATGAAAACCCAAATTTTTAAAGATTTATTTAAAAAGCTCACCAAATTATTGTGAAGAAAATGCAATAACAGGAAGTCAAGGGTAAGAAGAGAATTTTCAAAAATAATGACCTAATTCCCTTTTGCAGAACCAAAAACAGGTGAAGAAAAACATAAATTAATAAAAATGAAGCATCCCAAAAATAGGGAATGTAACATAAGCTCATTTGGCACAGATAGCTGCGAAAGTCTGTGCTGTGGTAAGTAAAATGCATTAAAAGTGAAATAAATTATTGGTTCATTTCCTTTAACAAAAAAAAAAAAACAATTTATATATAGTTTTTATTAACGAATGAGGTAGAACAATAATCAGATACTTACAACAATAATGAAATTCAGGAATAAAGCAAACCTGCTAGACAATCACATAGAATTTAATTAAAACAAAAAGGCAATGTACATATCGTCACTCCTTTAATTCCTTCTGTTATCCTCAATTTTATGACCATATTGCTTCTTTTATCGAGCTTAGAGTTCGGCCATATTCATAGGCAATGGTGCTCCAGATGAAGGCGCAAAAGACATTTTGGATTTGCGATCTTCGGTCGTAAGCTTTGACATTTTGGAGGATTTACGGATGCTAGATTTACGACTGCTGGCTGACGTAGTCAATTTAGATTTACTCCCGGTTTTCGTCTCAATCGTGAGCTCTGCCCGCTTATCAATCGTCACTTCGCTTTCCTTCTCTCCTTTTTTGTTCTTCTTCCCTTTTTTACCTGAACTCTTCTTATCGGACTTTGCACAGAACATTAGGCAAGAAGCGGTCACAAATCTGAACTTATGAAAAATATTAGATAAGATTATGAAAAAACCCACGTCAAAAGAAAAACAACAATGTTGGAAAAAATGATGCTCAATAACCACATTTCTTTTACTAACAGACGAACGTTCTCTTTGATACACAGACGATTCTACTCGATATCGATTTAACATGTTAATTAAAAACTATGCTTTTATACTAACAATAAGTTCTTATACAGATTATTAAAGAAAGGAAATGAACTTAAATAAATTGAAATTTAACTTAATAAATTTAAATTTTATTTTAAGGAAGAGGATATTCTATATCACAAGTATAATTTTCGATAAAATAAACATTAAGACTTAATTTTTCAAGGTTCGTATTGAAGAAAATTGTCAATGCAAATATGTACATTGCTGTTATATTAAATGCAAAAAGTGTTTGACTACTTTAAGCAAATATTTTTGCAAATAAATCCTTTACCAATTCTTAATGTATCGCTCTTTAGTTTAATATATTAATTATCGCGTAAAAAAGTTAATTTTCAAACAAGGATGATCAGCTCTGCGCTACGAAAAAGGCTTATGCTTCTTATAATATTCATTTATTTAGCTAATTCAGCATTACACGAGTGCATTTTTACTAATTAGAAGATTTACAACTTATCAGGAAAAATCCTTAGAGTATATTATAATAAGTGAAAAGCACTTTAGTTAAGGAGAAAAAACTTGTATCCACCCGGGAATAATTTTGTGCTGCAAATATCCCAAATAAAAATTACTAATTCTTACCAGAAAAATCATTGTCCACGTTTCATTCTTATCGAAATGATGTTCTCGTCCCCTTCCTTTTTGGATCTTCGAATCCTCTCTCTATGTATTTCATTAACAGTCACAATACTTGGTTGTGGATTACCTCCAGCTCCAGCACCGCCACCATCTCCTTGCTGTGCACCTCCTGCTCCACCACCTCCTCCACCTTGTTGTCCATGTCCACCTCCTGCACCTGTCCAATCTTGCTGTCAATGTCCACCATCACCAACTTCTTCATGCGGCAGTGGTTGCATGTTTAGTACACGACGAAGAATGTATTCATCAAATCTACAAAAATACTGGCGGCTTAAAAGAGAGGTTGAAATATTTACATTAGCTAAACCATTATTAAGGATAACCATGTGGAAACAAACAAAGAAGTTGCACAAGAGCTACATTATATCAATACCACAGAAGTTACATGTCCAAAGGCAGAATGGGATATTCTAATGCACGAGGTAGACCAGATGACCTGTAAAAATATATTGATAAAAAAAACCTGTCAAATCATTTAGTCAATGACTAACGGCGACCCATTTAACTCAGTACAATCAATCCAATCTAAACTCCTTCAAAAAGATTATGGCCATAACAAATTTATGGTGATGTGCGCACGTTCTGAAAGTGAAGATAGTTCCTTATCAGTGCATATCAACAGCTCTGGAATAGACTTTTGCAATGTGCGAATAAAGAAACCAGCAATTTGGTGTCAAACTGTAGGAATAAGCTCCTAAATCGTATTAAAGTTAAATAACTATTGATTCTTATAAACATAAATGTCATAGACTGATGATCATAAAAATATTTAAAATTTATGTTCAAAAAGTAAAAAAGCATCAATAGAATTAAACAAACAATAATCATGATGTAAGAGATGAAACCATATTGTCTTTAGTATATCTTACAAGAAAATAAATTACCTAATGATCCTTCCTAGAAAATTTTGGAAAAAATGATAAGTTAAGTGTAAGATTCCATTAAAGGTAAAGGAAATTATATTCGGTATGTTGAATGAGGATTTATTTGAACAAAACACCAAATTCAGTTAATTTTCGCACTAGCACTTTAAACACCAATTCGTCGGAATCCGCAGCACTTTCTAAAATAAACATGGCCCAATCGAGTAATATAAAGTCATTGATTCCACTGAAAATCCAAAAAATTTAAGGCCAAAACGTGTAAAAAATACCCATGAGAACATTCGCCAAATCTGTTTTTAACAAGAATTCTTAATTCGTTATTGTACGCCTTAATATGTTCAGCCAAGTCTCCACGCTAAAATATCTTGTTATTGTTAAGTAAAACTAAAACTCACTTCAGGAATTGTGACAATAACAAATTGTGGAATTACATATTTATAAACACAGTCTTCTTTAGTCTTTTGTAATTCGTAATCTGCCAAAGTGTTTTCAAACCAACTTTTGAGATGCTTTGCTGAATCAAGTGAAGGGTTTCCATCATTACAAATGAGATCAAATCCATAAAGAATGAAGATATATGAGAACTCGAAAGCAGTCAAATGATGCAAAACAAACTGACGCAAAATTTCTAATCGTTCAACAAACATACTAACAGAAAATTTTGAAAATATTTAGATTAACCAAAATACTTACGCCAAATTCTTATTGCAGTCTAATCGGAATACGTACATATTTCTGAAGACCTCATCATCAACGCCAGCGAGCATGGAATCTGTTAGAAAAAGACGAGAAATTCTGCAGAGCCTATTCGCAGGGGCGATTTCAATATCTTCTACACTATTCTGATCAGAAACTTGTTTCGCACGGAGCATCACTTTTGAGACAAGGAGCTTAATGTCCTCTTGAATTTGTGCTGTTAGCTGTCTGTGCCTTTGTGACCCTATATTTTGAATACAACCCAAAGGTTGTCTCTGAATAAAAAACAAACTTAAGTTAAATTAAAATAAAATGACCAGGAAAGTAGTAGACCCTGGGATGTGCACTTTGCCTTCTCCATAATTATAGCGCCGGAACATATTACCTTCTTCAATCACAAAGTTATATATAACAGTTCGATCAAGACGAAAATCAACCTATGATAACTTGCAAAATAAAAATAATAAAATCATCTTACGGTTCGCCCTTTTTTCATTTCCATCCTTTTTACTGAATTTTAAAAAAGTTTAATATTTTAAAATAGGAAAAATATCGAACCTTTCTGCTTCTGTAAATAATCCGCGCGTCGATACTTAAACGGAAAATATAGAAATTTTATTATTTATTAAAACCTTTTTGATCTTTAAGGAGCATCCTTTTTCGCCGTTCGAAGCAGAATGCCAAGTCGTACTTTTCAAACTTTTTAAAGATGCCAAAGCTGGACTCATATGCCAAGGAAGTTTTGAATGTTGAGTGCCACTACTGAATTCACTAAAAGGCAAGAAACTTAAGACAATTAATGCAAAGGGATACCTATAAGCATCATCATCATTAGAAGGCTCAGGCTGAAACTGAGAATCTCCTTGGTCTAATGTGAAAAAACTTAATAAGAGTTAACTTGATTATACCTGAATCAAATTTTTGCTTTTGATTTTTAATTCCTTTAGCGTCAGTGTGAGCATTTAAATGGCTCGGATCTTTAGGTGATAATATTTAGAAAAAACAGAACTATTTACCTTTCGAGACCTTTACTTTGTCATCTGCATTTGACTTAAGAAACTTTTCGTTTAGTGACTGTTGTTCAAAAGTAGTTGAAGAAGTGCCTATAGATGAAAGCATTAATCGAGAATTAGATTGTGCTGGTGGTTCACTATCATGTTGGATGTCTGGTAGAGGATCGGTAAAGGAAGCAATATTACTCTCTTGGTTTTCTGTTGGATCACAGTAAATAATACTACGCCTCACTTCTGTATTTAGATAATTATTAGCCGAAAATTCTTTATTCCCTATTTCCTCCTTTAGCATATTAGAAGTATGTACGTTGTCATATTGTTCGTCTTCCATCTGTTCTTCAACTTCTTCTGATTCTTCCTCAGTATCACTTAAAATTTCTCTTTTTACTTTAGGATAAAGTTCAATTAAATTTTGTTGTCCATCAGAAGTTCTAAGTTCAATGTCATTGGAGAAAATATCCTCCAAACTTTCCTCTCTTAAACTGGGTCTCAGATATCGATCCTCATCAACAGCAATACTTTTAGGATTTTCCTCGTCATGCACTGCATCAAAAGAAGTCAAAGCATCCACACATTTATTCACCTTAAGGAAGCAAATTCAAATATAGAAAGTATAAATAACCTTATCATTCAAACATTCCTCATTTTCTAAAGAAAAGTGATTCGATAAATTCGAAGTAGAATGATGAGAAGAAATTATATCATTTTCCTTGATAGCTTTTAAATTATAACAAAGTCCTTTTCTCCGTGATGGAATCTTTATCAAAGATTCATCGTCATCAACTATTGGAGTCTGAGAGAATTGTGTGATTGCATTGCCAGAGCATGATCCAGGACGTTTGGCCTCCATTTTTGATGCCTAAAATAAAAAATATGAGCAAAAAAAAAGAAATTATACCCTTTCAGAATTGTACGAGTTATCTTTCTTATTGTTAGTATAATTATATCCATCTTTTTGAGAATCTACACATGCCTTTCCAACACTTCGTTCAACTAAACAAGATCAAATTAAAACACGAACAATTGAAACCTTTCCACGATAATACCTTTCCCAATAATTTCCACAAGTAGTGAGAAACTAAAACAAAATCTTCTAAGTCTTCCATCTTTTGATCACTTCGTGTAAAATTGGCAACAAACTTTAGCATTAACTTAGAAACATCTTCTTCTGAAATTGTTTAAAGAATTAAATATCTCATAATTTTTATATAGCAAGTGTTAAAAGTTAATATTCTTATAACCTTTATTTTCAAATGCACTGCGCAAAATTTGAAGTACCCTATGTGATTGACGTTCTAACGCTTGCGCAAAAATAACTGTATCTGGATTTGTTTGTAGTTCAGTGATTTCCTTTCGAATCCAGTCGAACATTACAACTGGAAAAAAAAATATAAGAATAGGAAGCGGCTTTAATACCTGGAGAAAGCGTTCCTATATTGGTTAAAGAGCCTGAAGTCCCAATACTAACTCTATTTGTATTCATTATCCTAAATTCTAAAATACTATGTTTTTTAACTTTATGTACGTAAATAAATATGTACAAGTAAAAATAAAAACTAGAAAAATCGATAAACCGCCCTTTTCGCAGCCATTTTTGAATTTAAATTAGCCGGTTTGTCGCGAAATATGATCGTAAGGTCCGACAACAATTTCATGTTTTGTCGCAACATGGACGTATGTATGTACATACATACATGTCCAAATGTTTATTTATCTACATACAACAATGCCGGAAAAAAAGATAGGACCGAGCTAAAAATTATCATAAATCGCGGACAATTTTTAAGACCAAGATTTCCACAATCCAATAATTTTTCTAGATTTTATGATAATTTTTAGCTCGGTCCTATCTTTTTTCCGGCACTGTATGTATGTACGAATTACACATTTATTTTATTTTGTAATAGTTTAAATACTTTGTACGTACATACATATACATATAAGGTATTAAAATAAAAATGATTAATTTTATCAAAAATTTTACAACTTATTACTAATTTTTTATTTTCCTGCATCTCCAAATCGATTAATAGAAGCAAAATTCTTTAAAATATGATTGACTAATTCTGCATTTTTTCTTTTTGAAACTAAGAATTTCATTGGTGCTCCATCAGTTTTCTGATCTAATTTCCACTGATTCATCTACAAAAACAAAGTATTATTTTATTAGAAATTATTTTACTCCGCCATTAATAACATTTAATGGTTGGTAAGATTTTAATAAGATTCCATTTGGCAAATATTCTTCATTTGAAAAACCTAATAACATTTTTAGCCATGCATCACTTATTGGAGGATATTGTTCCTTCTAAATTAAGATAATTTAAAACAAACTATTAATAATAACCAAATTATTTATAGGTGTTGATGCAATTAAAGATGTCCTTTGTTTAGGTAATAAAGCTAAGGCAAGTAATGATAAGAATCCGAAAGTTGTCACTTGAAATCCCATTCTTTGCCTAAATTAAGAAAATATATTTTAAGTATTACTAAAATAAAAAAATGAGAATAATATAAATTTTTGATGTTTTAGATGAACAATTTCTAAGTATAATAAAATAACTTTTACAAAAAAAATAATAATAATAATTAAAAATTCGCGCAGACAAAAAATTTTATAAAAAATATAAATAAAGCTAATTTATATGTGACGTTTTATATATAAATATTAAACTAAAAATCCTCATAAACAATTTATAAATGTGAGGAGATTTTTAAAGTCTTTTGCATTAGTTAAAGGAATAATTAGTGTAGTTAACATTAACTTTTCTTGTTTATATAAATAATGATTTCCGCTTTTTTTCTTCCCGGTAGATTTAAAATACTTTTATTGTGCTTATTGTTAGTATTTTAAAATCTCATTAAATTGTAAAAATCATTAAATATATTTTTTTACCATAAATATTATTATTTAATAAAATGATTTAATATCAAATAAAAAATTAAATTACTTTTAAAAACACGAGGTATAATTGCAAAAATTAAGAAACTTTCTTAAGAGTGATTTTATAAATAAAATTTTTTAAATTTTTCAAAAAAAAATATATGTACATATAGCAAAAATAAAGATTAAGAGAAAAGTCAGAGTATATTCATTCCAAATCTAATAAAAAAGATTCACAGTAAAATAAAAACCAAGTTTTCTTTTTTGCTTTATTGTTGGTTCAAATTTGCTCATAGGCAGTTTTTGAAAAAATTAAAATGAAAACTATTTTTTAAATTTAGTTTTTTAGGTCTCTAATTTCATGTTCTATATTTGGACAAATAAAGCATCAAATTTAATATACTAACCATAATATTAAAAAAAGAGAATTAGCTTAAAGCCAAATAATTATCCAAATAGCTACCAAAAACTTGATGGAAATAAATTGGCAAGGGGATTTGGTCAAAAACAAAAAAGAATGTAAACAGAATGCTTCATTAAAATTATGGATATAAAATAATGTGAAAAGGTGAAAGTTAAAAAATCGGAGGACCTCTTAGCTTAGTTTTTGTCTTTAATACTAAAAGATAATAAAACTATTGTGTATATATTTGTGTTCATTAATGTTAAAAAGCTAAGGCAATGCAAGAAATAGTTTTCAAGACAAGTAAAAAAAAACTTACTTAGAGATTATTTGGATTTGTAAAAAAATTACTTTGAGAATTATGCTTTACTATCCAATTTATTTAACTTTCTTAATTAATTTTTTAAACATTTTGTGCCAACGAAAAATAATTAGTTGAGAAATCTTATTGACTAAGAACTTACAAGAGAAAAATTAAAGTTGAAAAAACAAGATAAAGTAAGGAAAATATAAAGGAACTAAGAAGACAGAGTGGGATTAAAAATATAAAAGAATATTGACCTTGATCTAATATTAAGAATTTTTTTTAAATTTGAACTCACTTTTATAAGCCCTTAATGTCGACATGTAATTCTTCTTTATTTAGCTTCCTTATATTCATTTTTCCTGTTTTAACTTATTTAAATGGCAGCGTAATTCAACATCCTCAAATTGTGTAGATTGCTGCGCTAACAATATTGCGCGAACATATATAGACAGCCCAATTATATATGGGGCGATGATGTCAACATATTACCAAAAAAATAGTAGTAAAGAATTGATTGGATTGAATCAAATAATTGTAGAGGCACTTTGTTGAATAAAAATAAAGAATTGAATGACCGAATCGGCAGCTGGAAAAAGCAGCGCAACTGGCGCAAGTATGTTTAGATTCCTCAGTCATCTACACAAAAGGTAATGTATACTACTAGTGGTTTAGAAAGGATAGAAAAAATGAATAAAGACCTCTAAAAAATATATTTATTCTTCTAATTTATTGCCAAAGCTTGCTTAAAATATTAATACCCTTTTCAAAATTTTTCCAAAAATGATAACTCCCCACATTCTAAATATTCAACAATATTTTTTAATTTTCTTAAAATTTCTTCACTTACTTGTTTTATTTATTAATCCAATACGTGGAATTGGGATTTCAACACGTATCCAGTGCCCAGAAGGGCATTTCCTCTCTCGCTTTAGTTCAGCCTTTGATGGCTCAGAACGTTACTACAGATTTGGATGCCAAGCATTCAATGGCCTGTGGTTATCTGAAGAAGAAGAACAATGTAAAAGTACTGAATTTACATCTTTAGAACCTGGATCTGATATTTACTTGAGCTGTAATGGCAATCAGGTAAAATAAATGAAACGAAATATTTATCATTAACATTTATTTTCAGTACACAGCCGGAATTCAGATTGTAGAATCAATGCCTATAGTTGGTCATCCTCCAATAGAACATTGGCAATTACTTTGTTGTCATAGCAATGTAATCCGAGTACGAACGGATGATTGTGTTGAAACTAAATTTATAAATGATTTTAAACGTTCTTCTACATTTAGTTCATCTGCACAAGTTTTTTACTATAAAACATAGAAATGTTCTTTTTAAAAAAGGTCATTCGTCGGTGGCAAGCAATGTCGGAAAACAGGTTAGAAACGAAAAGAAAACAATTATTCATATAAACTAGTGATCGCCGATGGTGGTTACAAATCTGTCCAGTAGATATTCAATTGACATCAAAAAAGAGGAAAAATGTTGAAAGTGAAGTTGATGTACGAGCTCGAAGGCAAGTACCTGCCGAATGGATTAATTCACGATTTTCTTACTCACCAGTTTAGTTAGAATAATTTTGTTTTGAAAAACTAATTTCTAAAGGAGCAACATAATCCTTCAAAGTTAAAACCATTCTTTCGAAGAGGAGTCCAAGCTCATCCAAACAAATGGTTACAACGGATTAACACCGTAAATTCTTATTCAGCAGGTAATGAAATTGGAATCCCTCCAAGAATAAAAAGCACAACAATAACTTCCACATTCCCTTCAACACTCATGTCCTCATCTTCAAAAAAATTTGAAGCAAGTCAAAAACTGGTTAAACATATTAAATAAATTTTAAGATAAATGTTCCTGAAAAGGAAGAAGAGGAAGAAACCACAACAGTAGTTGAACAAAAAAACACTACTAATGAATCTCCTACTAGCAAATCTGTCGGTCGTCGATTAATTCCATTACGACATTCTCGCCTTTTACAATTTGTAAGGAAAACTTATATAAAACTTTTATTAAGTTTTGCAGAATGAAAGGACAAGAATACGTACAACTCCCCAACAAGATATAACAACAAATGAAAATTTTGTCAAAATAAGAACAGAAACTACATCAAAAAATTCTAATGAACCAACAACAACACCACATTCTACGGATGTTTTGGATTATTATGACATGTTTGTTAAATATATTTTAAAATATACCTAGGATTTTCCTTTCCCTTTCATGTACGACGATAATTTCGACAAGTCTAGACACCAAGGGAATGGTGGTCTTCTCGACGGTGTAAATGATTTTATTCAAAGCCTTCAAGATGGATTGACACTCGCACAAGCAGCATTTCCAGCAAAAATAAATATGGAGCGAAACGATGGATTTGGTAGAAAAGGATTCCAACTACGAATTGCAGTTACTCATCCACCTCCAATAAATTTGAGAAATATAAAATCTGAAGAAACAGAACTTGCGTTTTCTAGAGACGAAGCTTCTTCAAATGAAAGAAATGATCGAAGATGGAATGATCGTCGAATTGGTTCTTTTGTCCAACAAAGTGATAGTCCATTGACAACAGTTATTCCAAGGAGACAAGAACAGATCAAAAGAGAATCATCAAATACGATCGAATCAATGTTACAAATGATTGGTTTATGTCAAGGACACCCCGAACTATAGAGAACACTAATAAATGTATTAGGAGATTGGGTAAAAAGGCAGAAAAATTTTTAGAAGCCTTACTTACATTCTATAATTTTTGTTATGTACATTAAAATATTTTACTTTAAAGTTATTACTATAAAAAAAGACCTTGCCAATCCAAGTGATGCGTTATTATATCATATGATAAACAACCAATAAAAGAATAATCGAGAGCGCAAGCATCATTGCCAAGTCATCATGCCTACTCTTCTTTCCCATCTTTCTAAAAAAAATCATTAATCTAAAATGAAAATTCCAAACAAACTTGATTTAACCAATAAAATTGTATTTTTTATTTTCCTGATTGGCACTTATTCCCAGAATCTTAATTTAAATGGTAGGCTTTATGCAAATTATGAACCTTGTCCTTTTCCAAAAGTTAAAGTTACAAATAGTACTGATCCATTTACCGCCACCGCCAACAATCTAAAATCACAAGAAAATAAAGCACCACAAGTTAATGGAAATTTTGCTCTAGAGATCCCTTTTGGTAAAGGAAATGTTACCATCGAAGCGGTTGTTTTATTATTAAATCTAAAATGTTTAAGATTTAAGGAATGTCCATCGAAAGCGCCAGGAAGTGAAGGGAAAGCTCTTAAAACAATTTATTTTTTAGAATTATCCAAAATTGAATGGAATGGGGCCAATGAATTATTGCTGTTTAACGATGTTGACCTATTAGCATTCGGTTATCCAGAAGAACCAATAAGTATCGCTTAAGGAATGTTTAACTTTCACTAAATATATTCAACATTTAATAGAAGGTTTATAGAGTAGATTAGTTAAGCCTATTAGTATAGGTTTTAAATATATTTATTTATTGGTTGGATTTTCAGCTTTATACAAAACCTGTTTTCTTATTTTTTCATCCATCAAGTCATAAACACCACATACTAAATTCGCAGGCAACGATATATCTAAAAATTAATAGTGTTAATAGAAAATATATACCTATTTGCTTCGGATAAGGCAGGTTCAACGAATTCATAATTTCCACAAAATCTTCCTCAGATCTGTTTAGACGTGGATTGAATTTTTTCTCTTCCCAAACAGTGGTGACCATTCTGCCAGTATAATCTAAAATTTTTATTTATTAACAAAAAAGCTAACAATAAACTTCCACCATGCGCGGGAAATAATAGATAGTCAGACGGCAGACTAAAAATTTGTTTATACACAGAATTGTAAAGTGTATGAGGATCGCCCTGTTGAAAATCTGTCCTTCCGCAACCTCGAATCAATAAAGCATCTCCGGTAAATGCAAGTCTGCGGAAAAATTAAAATCAGAAATTGCTCTTTCAAATCAAAGGTAACTTATGCTTATGACAAACATATGTGAGACACCCTAAAGATTATTATATTGGAGATTATAAAATATTAAAAACCATTTGTGTGTCCTGGCGTTTCTCTTACTTCAAATTCTTCATCATCACCCCAATGAAATACGTCACCATGTTTGACCAGAATATCAACTAGAGATAGAATACACAGATAGAAAAGGAATATTACCTGCTGTAGCTCCAGCTTTCTCAGACAGAACAGAGTTCATAAGAGGAAATCCGTGTTTTATCCTTTTTAGTTGACCAGTACCTGTAACGTGGTCAGCATGAATATGCGTGTTTAAACAGTAAACCAAATTTAAATCAAGTTCATGAATAAGCTTAAAATAACGAAAATTTAATTTTATCATGAGAACTAAAAAACCTTTAAGTCTCTGTTAACAGTTTCAAGTACTGGATCAATAATCACTGCCTGTCTTGTTAAACCACATCCTAGTATATAAGTAAATGTAGATGAAACAGTCTCGAAAAGCTAAAAATTAAAATTTAAAACGAAAAGCCGGTTTAGGTTATTTTACTTGCCGAAATATTAACTTTTCTGTCATCAGATACATATATTAAAAGTATTTCCTAATTTAAAAAATAAAAAATTCAGGTAAATAAAACATACCAAAATGTTTGCTGAAAAAATTGAAGTTTTAATTTATTTCAACCATATGAGTTTTACAATCGATATTATAAACCAGAAATAAGAGAGAAATAGTTATTTCTTGAAAGTCTAGACATAAAAAGAAAAATAATGATGTAAGCAGGACACATAACACGGCGGGCCAAATGGGAAATTTAACCGTCTCGCTTTGAGCAAAAATTTGTTCATCATTCTCTCTTATTTTTTACGTTTTTTCTTTTTCCTGCTCTCATAATTTATACATTATTTTTTACAAAATCTAATTTGTTCATCATTCTCTCTTATTTTTTACATTTTTTCTTTTTCCTGCTCTCATAATTTATACATTATTTTTTACAAAATCTGGGTAATCGACTTTGAAAACCCATATCTCGAAAACCACTTAAACGTTTTTAAATTTGTTTATACATTTCATAGGTAGAGGTTTAAAAATGATGTATAGAAATTTTCATAGTCTTAAATGCAGTTTTGAGAGAGAAAATGCAGTTCTACTTGGAACGATTCAGAAAATTGTTAGGTAATTAAATTATTTATATTTTTATTAATATGTTTGTTATTTAATTATTTTTAATAAAAAGCTTTATTTTCATACATGTTAAATTTTTTTCGGACTCAATTGCATTGGAAAAGAGTGAAAGAAAAGTGAAATAATGTGTAAATTTGAATAGTGGCCTTTTGGCGTACTTTATAAAAATAAATACATTTTGTCAGAGGATTTCCCATTTGGCCCGCCGTGACATAATTATCTTAAGCGCCGCCTTTAAAACGCGCCTTAACGTTGTACCGTTGAGGACAAAGATAAATTATCTACATAGCCAACTAGTCGCGGTCATACCAGTGAGATAACGATTTGCAATGTAAAGGAAATAATTTAATATGTTGCTTTATTTCTTTTCATTTGCATAACTTATTTAAAGTTTTATAAATATTAATTCTAGAATTTAATTTAAAAGGGTATAACACATATTCCAAATTATTCGCAAGTAAGCATTGATTTTATAAAATGGATAAAAGAAGGAAAAAGGATAAAATATCAAAAGTATTATATTTTAAACTAATTAAGATTATTTTTTTATAATTTAGAGATGTTGCTCAGAAGAAAATCAAGACAAATTAACGAAAGAGGAAGATTCGGTTGTGTTATTAACTTGTAATTTAAACATTTTTTGACAGATTGCTCGTTGTGTGCGTTTCAATTGCCCTACCAATACAACAATGTTTGAAGGAAATGAAGTGCATTATTTCATTGGTTAGTATAGCAAAAATGTAAGGTTTTATTTTTAAAAGGCAAAAAAGCCGTTGATGTACTTGTTGAATCAAAAAAATATGGTGTAAACTCAAAAATCAAAAAATTTACTGATGAAAAGACTGCTGAATATTTTCTTCAATTCTTATTAGAACGAGGACTTTTCTTTAGAGCAAAGAAAATCGTGCTTAAGAAAAAAGAGAAAGATGCAATAGAATCAAAGAAAGACAAAAATGGGAATAAATCGTCAAAAATTGATAAGAATGAAAAAGAGAAGGCGAAAGAATCAGAAGAAAAAGAACAAAATGAAGATGTTGGAAATAAATTAGATCAGGTTAGTAATTTTATTTTTGAATAAAAGAACTTTTCAGGACGAAGATAAAAAAAGAAAGAAAAAGATTAAATTAACTTTTAATGATTTACAAACGTTTGAAGTAGAAACAAGTGATGTTTATGTTTGGGTGTTTGATCCAACACCTTTCTGGAAACAATGTGTTGGAGTTTTAATGGTGCTTGGAACTATTGGCGGTTGCCTTTTCCCATTATGGTTTATTTTTTACTATTCCAACGTTGTTGTCCTTTCACCTTTAAAAGAAAAGTTGTTAACAAAAAATTGGCTTCGAATATTAAATATTATAAATTTATGTTTCTATTTTGATATAATTTTAGGCCAGACTGGCTCCGTTTGGGTGTTTACTATCTTTCTCTTACCGGGATAATACTATTTGGACTTTATCTAGGACTTGCTTTAGGTTTGATTAAAAATATTTTTTTTACATTTTTATTTAAGCCAGTACTATATTATTTGCTATAATTTGTGTTTGCAGTCTTGGTATGTATATTTTAGTTTCAATTAAAATTATTTTCACAGGACGGCATTATTTATGGGTGCTACCTAATTTATTTGCGGTACTTACTTCCAAACTCTAATATCTCTTAACCTACCTTTTAGGATTGTGGATTATTTGAAAGTTTTCAGCCTTTCTACACATATGTAATCATTTTTCGCCTTTAATTAGATATAAATTTTATTTTAATAGGAATATGTCCCTGGTGGATTTTTTGGCCAAAAAACTGAAGCAAAGAAAAAGGATGCTTCTACCAAAAAGAAGAAAACGAACGATGATGAAATACCTGAAAACGAGCCACTTATTGATCCTGAAGGTTTAAAAGTTTGATTTGTTTTTAAATTTTTAAAGTTGAACCTGTTGATGAAACAGAAGGTGAATCACAATACAATGTTGAGGAAACAAAAGAGAGTCATCTGAACGAAATAAATGCTGAAGATGAAGAAAAGGAAGAATCCGTCACAGATGAGAGCACCAGTTGGGATAAATTGTCTGAGAATAGTCAAAAATCTGAAGAAAATGTTGAACAACAAAAAATGATTAATCTAAAATGATTTATGTACATATATATATTTTTGTTGGTTGTTTAATTTTTTATGATTCTTTCTTTTCCGGGATTAGATTTGGGGATAAAAATGATATTAAGAATCTTACAATTATCTTGAATTTTAGTCTAATTTTCACTTATTTTCATAACTTTTAATTGAATCTAACTTTATTCTCGTCCAGAGAATATGCATTATACATATTAATTGAAATTGTATAATACTCGTAATATGTCTGCTAACATTTTTATTGATGTTTACATTCGATAGAATATATATTTAGATAAAAATGTAAAAATACCAGTGTGGTAAACATTATTGATAATATGCTAATTTTGAAATAAACTTTTATTTTACAAATTGTTAAGCCTCTGCGTTTCTAGAGAAGAAACAAATGTCTCTGCTTCTTGAATTGCTTCATCTGCAATGGAATTAGCTATACTTTCCAAACCTGGTAATTTATTAATCTGATTAATTGCACATGTTTGACTTGTGTTAGTGTTTCCCGAGCCGCTTTCCACATAATTGGATGCCGAACTATTCTGATCGATATCAGTAGATTCATTCACATACTTAATTGAACAAGTTAAAACTTAGAAACAAATAGAATAATATTCTTGCTTGGCTCTCTACAAATTCAATCGATTCTCCCACTTCTACGTTATTCGTTGATCTGTTTTCTATATTAACTCGTGTAGTGTTAGTATCCTCTCGTGGAACATTACGTATTATATTCTCCGTCGTTTGCCTAATGCGAACAAAATTAACATTTCCATCATTATTCTAAAAAATAAGAAAATAAAAGAAAAATTTTTAACTTCAGTATTTCGTATATGTCTAACAGCATTGATTAAACGTTCTTGATATATAATATATGGGAGCTCGTAATGATGGAAAAAGTAGATCATTGAATGCTGGAAAAATGTTTAGATTAACCTTTCTAATAAAATAAACCAAAGTAAACGCTGCCGAAGTTAACAAAGCCAAACTGTTGTAAACGCCTTTATAATAAAAAAATAAATAATTAAAAATAATTTACCGTTGTAATGATATTGATAAGCATAATATGCAAAATGGTAAAGGTAGAAAAATCTTTTTTTAATCTTAATATAATACAAACATAAAAAGAAACCTCAACCAATAACGTCTTCCAATCGAAGAATGACAAAATATAGCGTCATACTGATCTGCCATCCAAACAACTAAAAGAAACTAACTTAAGTTAGAAAATAACTTGTAGTTTTTACGTAGTATAACATAAAAAGCTGTTGTTGTGTCATTAAATATTTCACTCATTATAGCTTCCATTCCTTAAATAAAAATTTTTACACAAGAATAAGAAAAAAACAAACCAACTAAAGCTAAAATAACCGTAAGAAGAGGGGCAATTGGAAAAATTAATGGTTGATTTTGCTCAAACATTTGAAAAAGATCAACAATAAAAACAAAAATTTGATCATGGCTAAATCGAAGAAGCATTGAAATTGCAAAAGTCTTAAAAGATAAATATAAATACTCAAAAATTAAACCAACAAAAACTAGCATAACAAATAAAGCTGTAAAATATCTGCTGGAAGAAGCTTCCCCAACATTAACAAAATGATAAAGTTCACCCGAAATTAAATCACGTAAATAACCTTAATATTAAAAATATTATTTTTTCCTGGATTAAAAATAAACCTCTCTCTGTCTGATTTTCAGAAAGTTGTTTTACAGAAGACATTATTAAATCATCTATTCCAATTAAAAATCGCATTAAAGGCCTTTCACGCCAGTCTTTTAAACATTTATCACGAACAATATCCAACTAAAAAATAGTGTAAAACAAACTATGAAAAATTAAGAACTTGAACATCAAGAATACTCACGCCCAACTTTTGACGCATTTCAGTATTTAAACGTAGAAGGCCATAATGGAGAGAAAATTCAAATAAATTCTAAAGTTATTATATGAAAATGTGAACAAAGTACATACACTGTAAGTCGGCAAAAAATCATTAAAGTTTGAATCTAAACGATTATTTTAAAAAATAACAAACTAGAAATACTATCAGAATAACCATCTTTATTGTATTGAATGTCAATTTGAGAATTACTAATTCCAGTTATATAATCTAAAATTTTTTGATTAGAAAAATAGTAAAATCATACCTTCATCCAAAATTTGTTGGAACCTTCTAAATTTTTCAATGAGCCAATAAAAGCAATCAATCCAAAATGGAAGCAAAAATTTCCTTGAACGTTTGCGATCAGGCAAGGAATTTAAAAATAGACTTCTCGCATCATTTCTGTATTCATTTTTAAGATCAAACGGAAGGACACCTTTTTTCAAAATTTCGGCAATATTTAAATGACAAAATTCGTAGTCAATTAAAGGACAATAATTCAAAGATGGATCTTAAAATTAAAAATAGAAATCCATTCTTCCAAATATAATAGAACTAATACCATCAACTATTTTTATTTGATAATCCTTTAATCTGGCCACATTACCTTGAAGAACCTAGAAATGAAATATTCCATGTGAAAGGGATTTAAAAAAGCCCCAAAAATAAATTTAAAAAACCTCAATTCTTACTATTCCTTTCATTGGCCAATTATGCTTTATTTCATTCAAACAATTTGCTGGATAATTTGCTACAAGAAAATGAGTATAAATAAGTACTGATAATAAAGCTATAGCCTAAAAAATAATTGTAATTTTTGAAAAAATTATTTAAAAATACATTAAATAAGGTTACAAATTCAAAGATTCTACGAAATATAAGTGGAAAGTTTGTATAATATGGAAGTGAGAGGCGAATCTGAATTTTACAATATTACTTTTAAAAAATAAAAAACCAGCATAGCATGAAAAAGCCTATCTCTAACGGCTCCAAATCTTGGAGCCCCATCACCAACATGATTAGCAATATCATTGACAGAGATACGTTGATGATCAATATACAGTGTTGCACTAAAATAAAAAAAAAGTTGGTGAATTAAATATAAAAAATACTTTGCATTGTTTGTAGTATCATTTGTTCTATTGACTTCATCCATTTTTTCTTCAATAAAAATTTTTAATTTCTAAAAAAATCATAGAAAGGTAACAAATAGATTATTAATTAAATTTTGCGACTCATTTGTAGCCTGTCAAATCAAGCCCTTCACAATTCTTTTGAGTATTTATTCCCTTGTTCCCTCCATATCAAAATTTTAAATAAATAAAGATACAAAATTGTAAACAATTACAAATATATGTATAAAAGAAAAAATTATAAAAACTTTTATTATACTTTTCTTACTAAAAAAAATAAGATAAGAAACTTTTCGTTTATTCTTTAAAGACATAAGTTATTCATTCACTCAGTTTCTTCTGATCTTTCCTTAAAATTAAAAAATTATTAAATTTTTTTTTGCTCAACTGTTTTTAGTAAATAATTTGATAAAAGGCATATTGATTTTAATGAATTAATTAACTTTTCAACTTCTATAAGTTTTTCATCAAGTAATCTTTTTTCACCAAATAATTTTGTTAATTGTTCTTTACAGAAAAACCATTCATTTAAAGCTTCAATATCATTATTAAATTCATTCATAATTTCAAAATCTAATAATTGTTCTCTTTTTGTTAAATATTCCTGTATTAATTGTAGATCGTTAATTCTTTAAAAAAATTAAAAAATTAAATTTATTTTTAAATCTTACTGTTCTTCAAGTCTTTTAGCCCATTCTTCTCTTTCATTCAATTCATTATCAATTACTTTTAAATTTCCTTTTTTTCGTTCAATTCTTGATTCCTCTTGCAATTTCTTTTGTTGACAATTTAATAGAATATTTAAATCTGCTATTTTTTCAAGTTCTTCACAAAAAGTTTTCAAACGGTTAATAAGTCCACTATTATTGTTTAAATTTTGAATTCTTTCAAAAAGTAAATTACACAATTGTTTTATTTCATCTAAATCATTCAAAAGTAATTCTTTATCTTGTTTTCGATCAATAACTTTTTTATCCAGAGAGTCTATTAGCTAAAAATGATCTTACAAATTCATCCTCTAGAAATAAAAAATATTAACCTCAATTCGTCTTTGTTCCAACTCTTCAAGTTGTTCAATAGAATGTTTTTCCGGATTTTCAATAGCAAAATTTAAACTATTTTGTAAGGATGTTAAAGAAGGCGAATTACTTAAAGACGGAGTTGATGAAATTATTTGTGAAGAAAAAAGAGCCGGAGGAGATGAAAAATATAAAGAATTATTATTTTGTTGATCCTGTTGTTCGGCCTTTTCTATTTCATTTTTATTAAAATTCTTTTCTGTTGTTATTAATTGCTTCATAGAAGGAGGCAAAATAGAATTATTTTTGAAATTATCACTATTTTCAGAAAAATCAAATGTGTTAGTTTGTTCTCTTTGTTGCTGTTGAATATTATTAAATGAACGATAAGAATTTTTTGCTAATAATGATTGTTTTTTTGGTGGTAATGGTGGCGGAATTAGCAAAACTTTTGGTGATGAACAAGGTGAATTTAATAAATCACAGATTAAATTAGTAGAAGAAAAATTTCGAGGAGGAATTGGTAATGGATGAACCTTAAAAAGAGATTTAAAAAAATTGAGCCTATGGAAAATTGCCTGAACAGTAGGTTTTCTAAAAGCAAACGTAGTTGTTACTGATGGTGGTTGTTGTTGATCCAATTGAAACGGTGCTGAAAGAGTAGAATTTAGAGATGACATCTTATCAATAGAACAACCACCAATATTGTTATTATTTATTGATTGCCAGGTATTATTGTCAAAAGTTGAAAATTGTTGCTGTTGAGGATGGGAGAGTGATTCAAGCCTAAAATAAGCAATGAAATATAAAAATAAAACGAGGCTTACTCTTCTTAAGAGTTCTCCTAATGAATTGAAATATGTATATTTAAAAAAATACCTGTTCATCCTATCAATAAGTTGTCCTGCTGAAAGATTAGCCAAATCATATTTGCCAATATTATTACTTGTTGTTTCACCTAATAACGAATGATACCCGTTCTCATTAATTAAATTTCTATAGGCCATTTGTTTGTTATGATTAGATGATTCTGTAATTCCTCCTCCATTATGTCCTTTAGTTCCACAATTTTGTTGTAACATCACCCCAGTATTTTGTTGCTGAAATTGCTGTTGGGCTCTATAAAAATTTTCAGTTTTATTAAAAAAGTTTTTCTTACTTTTGTCGAATTTTTCGTTGTGCTCCTGAGGGACTTCGATGTAAAAAACCATGTGAAGATTGTTGTTGTTGTAAAATCGAAGCGCTTTGCTTTTCAAGAGATTTATTGTCATTATTGTTGTTAGTACTCAGACTAGTGGTGGTCATGGGAAGAAGGTGATGATTACGTTGAGGAGGAAGAGTTTGAATAGGACAAATGGAAGATGAAAAATTTGATGGGAGAAGGTGCTTAAATGAGAAATTTTTATTTAGGAAAAATGTGATAATCGATTTATTAAAAAGGAAGAATTATATGTTGTAGGAGGAAAGTGTTGGGAAAATATAATAAAAGAAAAAATAAGGAGGGGAGGTTATTTTTATTGAAGAAGAAAATATTATAATGATTAAAAAGGTGAGTCATCACCAAATAACCATCAAAAATGAGAGAACTCTCCTTTAATAAAAATATTCGCTTTATATTAAATTCAACCAAGGTCGTTTTTATGGCAACACATAAAATAAATTAATTTATTTGAACATTTTTTTATCTATTTTTCACTAAAAAATCTAAAAAATAAGTTAAAGTGAATATTTTTTAAGATAACATTGACAGAAAGAGAAAAAGTAAGATTGTCAACTATTTTTGAATAGAAAAGAATTTTTCTCTATTCTATGTCCACACATTGGCCGAGCAAACTCCACAAAAGGACCGTTATTTTAACGGCTTGTGCGCACAAAATTTATAAAGATAAAGAAGGCGGAACGAAAATAGATGAATAATCATTAAAAAAATGTGAGCGGAAAAAATTAAATGGATTGGCAAGCCCACAAAAAAGTTAGAAGCTAAGGAAATTTTAAAAATCCTTCAAAATGAATCGCAAATAAAAATTCAAAAAAGGAAACCACTATTAATCCTAAAATAAATATTAAAAACCTTTTGCCGCGTATATTGGAATTCAACATGGGTAGGAAATCTTGAAATAGAACTGATTGGCAAAACTAAAAGATACATAGAATTAAAATTCAATCAAATTATTAAAATAAACCTTCACTTAAATGTGCTATATTATTGTTTCTTTGATTCCAACAATATTCACTGATTATTCCACTTTTACCTATATTTGTTACAGCATCATTTCTGTATTCGTTCATTATTCTAAATTTTTGTGAATTAAAAATAAACCGTGAAAAGTTAAATAAAAAATTAACCTGCTACTAATTCCCACTAAACAATGGAGTACAAAAATTAACACTGACAAAAAAAAAGGTTTTTTTAATAAAATGAAGCTTTTCTTTAAAAAATTGACTTTATTTTCTAACTGCTAATTCTTTAGGAAAAAATCGGAAAATAAACAAAAGCAAATAAATTAAAATTCTTTTCTCCACATATTTCCACAGCAACAAAATATAATGACCACTATACTGGCCATTTTTTCAGTTTTTAAACTCAACTAAAAAAGAAAAAATATTAAAAGATTATAAATAAACCAATAATAAAATTAGGTCGAAAATTCTTATAATTGTCATAAAGAAATTAATAAGAAAATAAATAAAAGAGGGAAGGAGAAACTTTCATAAAAATCGTTACATATATATAATAAATTAAACAACCTCAAGTCATAGTGCAAAAGCTCAAAAAAATTTTCTTTCCTTTTTTTCAAAATAAAATACATTTCCTGTAACATGCCCCAGATAAATAATATTGTTCTCTCTAATTTATTCTTAAAATACAAAACAGAGAAATACATATTTCTCCCTCCTACAAAAATTATACACCTCAAGTCTACTTAAAATTTAATAGTATAACCTATAACACTCTTAGCTCTCATAAAGCACTTTTAACGTTCTCCAACGATCCCCAAATATTTTCCCCAATTAACTAAAATTAATTAAAAAATATTTAAAAAAAAACTTAAAAATACAAAAACAACGAGTAATACCACCTTCACAAATTTTTTCTGTATTCTGTCCACCAATTTTTAACATGAACATCCCATTCTGAATCAGTAAGAACTTGCTAAAAAGTTTGTTTCTTTACATTTTTAAAAATTAGCTAAACCCTTGAAATATTGCAGTACCACAAAACAAATCTATTTTCAAGAGAAAAATCACGAAATGCAGCAAATTCAGCCTCTAAAAATTACAAACATAAAAAAATAAAAGTGTTACCTGAGTCAAAAGCTGAATAAAGAGTGCCTAAATTTTAATTTATTTAGCCACTATCTTTAATGTTTTCATACCTTCGGTACACTTAAACCTCTTCCTCTCTTGTTCCCATAAATATATCAAAAAAATGGCTTTATACACAAATAATAAATACAAAAAACCTGGTCAGTAACGGTAACAGGTATTAAAGATGTCGATGACTTAAAACAAAAAGAGAATTCCTAGTTAAGAAAGAAACCTTGGAAATAGAAGATGCACTTTGCTGTTGCATTTGTGGATGAGAATTTGAACGTAAATATTGACAAATTTGACGTGCAGTTATGCCCGTCTATAAACATAGAATTTAAAGAAAAGACTTTGTTAAACTTGTAAAGCTCGTCTTATTGAGTCACGGCTTAAAATACCTGAAAAAAATTTTATAAGAATGTTCACACCCCTTCACCAATTGAAACATTAGGGAATCGGTAAAGAATTTCAGCAAATGTTGAAATGATGGCCAATTGTAATGTTGAATTTGTATAGGCATAAATACTTTAATTTTAATAAAAAAAACAAAAATTTTAAACCGATAATTTGTCTCAACAAGAAGGAAACCATTTTTATTCATCATTCCTTTATTTTCTGTCGATAATGAATTTTCCGATAAATCACCACCTTCGGTATCTCGAGTTATTTCTACTAATAAGGGTGTAAGTAAGAACCAGCTAAAAATTTATTTATCAACCAACTCATTTCAAATTAATAAAATATACCCATCTTTCCTTTTTCGAATAAAAATAAGACCAATTTCACGAAGTGTCATCAAAAAAGCCTGAATATTTTCTGGCCATTGTGAATCAAAAACCAAAGGATTAATTCGAGCTGAAGAAAATGATATATGTATGCATTATACAAAATTTAAAAAACGTTACTTTCATTAGGCTGAATGGAGAGAGTAAGTTTCAAAAACAATTCAACTAAAGGCAAAATTGGTTCATTTTTTGAAGCCGAAAATCGAAAATAATGAATTAAATAAGTCCAAATTTGTTCAGTTCTACTCATCAAAAGAAATTGAAACCCAGAGGAAGAAATTTCTGGTTCTCTTGTACCTATAAAATTAAAAAATTTTGATATTAGAAAAAGAAAAACAGACTTCCTTTAATCAGTCCAATATAATGAAAAAGTGAACGTGTTGTTTCACTAACACTTTTGTCAGGAGTTTCACCAGGAAGTGCCAAATAACAAAGAATAGATTCCCAACGAGCAACACTCTTCCCAAATAAATCTTTGTTTGCTGCTTTTTGTGATTTGTCATCTAAAGGATGAGAGGATAATCCAGCCAATTTATCTACACTTGTTAGAAGACTTGCAATATAATTCATTCGAAAATCAAGCTATAAATGGTTTATAAACAGAATTGTTAAAGAATATTTGATGCATAAGTTTGACCAATTATTTATTAAAAATTTAAATAAATAAAAGCATACATTTAGCTTTAAATAATCGCTTTCCAACTCGCCTTCCAAAATATACATTTTCTGAAGAAAATGTAATGAACTAAGTGATTGCTTCCATAATTTATCACTATAAGTGCGCCAAGCACTAAAACTAGATAGTAATCAAAAACCTTTGTACGAACAGACCTACTTTTTGTGAACATCATTTGTAATAAACATTGCTGAACAGAAGCTGGCAACATTCTAATAATTGCAATAACACAATGTTGTGACTCATATAATTCTAAAAATTAAAATATTAATTTTTTTAATTAAAAAAACGTTGAATAAGTTCATCTCCTTGCATAGCCAAAAAGTCCAAAAATGGCCTATCAGTAAATAAAGATTCAGAAGTCATTGCAAAATAAGAAGCGATTTTGTAATTAATAATTCATAAGATATTTTAAAAAGAAAAAATTTGTTTAAATAACATGGTAATAAATTTAACTTTTTATTTACTTTTTTTGTTTTTTACGAAGATACAGAGAAAAGGGAAGGAGAAAAAGTTATAATAATAATTTTAGATCAAAATCGCGGGAATATAGGAGGACCACCACTACTACTACTACCATCATTTGTTTTTTGCATCGAAGAAATTGATAAAGGAATTATATTTGTTGGTAGATGTTGTTGCTGTTGTTGATTCTGCAATTGAGGCTGCAGTGGCTGTTGTTGATGAGTTTGTTGCGCCTGTTGCTGTTGTTGGCCTGGAACTGATGGTTTTCCTTCCAAATCTTTATATTCTAAAATCATTTCTCTTGGTACCTTAACTTGAATAAGTTAATAAAAAGATAATAAATAATAACCCTTCTCCATTGGATTGGGTCAAAAGTATTATATTGACATCGTTCATAAGTTCCACCAATTTCTCTTGGTGGAGCAGAAAAAGCAGCTCTTTGTAACCAAAAACGTTCAATTTTATGGAACCGCCAATCCCGATTATATCTGTCAAAATATTAAAAAATTATTAATTTTAAAGAAAATAAAAAACAAACAACTCAGAAGCAGCAGCAACTTGATAAACTTCACCAGGGCAGTTATAAAAAAGGTAGAAGAGAACATCCTCATGTAGTTTATTTAATTTAATATTTGGTAATTTGTCCCTGATTGTAGCATTGGTTAAATATTCTTCCGGAACCTTTGCATCCAAATCCTGTATCCGACAAGGAAAGTCAGCCCAAGGACCACCAAATGTTTGAAACAAATTCTTTCTATGAAAAATTTCGAACATAACATTATATAAAATAAAGTACTTTGATGAGTTCAAATTTAGACCCAAATTCGTCAAGTCATGGCCCAGGGCGAGTCCAACTATTGAGGGTGAGCTTTCTATTGTTCTCAAAAAGGTAAGCAATCCAGCCATACCAAATCTTTAAAATAAAACATTTTTTAAAAGTAAAAAATTTAAACGCTCAACTGGTCATTAAGCATCCCTGGTGGAATGTTGGTAACACGGCCTGTAAAATAGTTATGAAATGTCTTCAAAAAATAACCGTCAGGATGGGTCCGTATCCCCACACTTTCAGGGATTACTTCGGTCATTATTGGTCTTTTCTCCTGTATACATTTCAAGTCTTCATTAACCAAAGAGTTACTTTTCTAAGTAATAACAAAGATAAGAATCACGCAAAAAATTCACAACCTGTGGCTGATGACTGTTATGACCCATTGAACTCGCCAACACAGGAAAGTCATCATCATTAAACATGAGTTTAATTCTTGCTAACGGACAAATAATTTTGATCGTTTTGTTCAACCGTAAATAATTCAATATGCTAGAAAAACATTTTTAAAAAATAATTGAAAAAGAATAAATAAATAACAGAATATTACTAGAATAAAAAAATAAGACAATAAAAAATTTTACACTTAAAAATTTAATAATCTAACTGATATGTGGAGTAATTGAATTAGATATTTCTTTTTCATTATTCATTTCATTAACTGAATTTTCTATGTTCCCTTCTAAAATAATAAACTTGCACTTAAATATATATTAAAAAAGGTTACTTGAATCATTTTTTTGAATCTCTTCATTAGTGTGTATTTCTATATCAACTTCAGAAGAAGAACTACTTTCTGAATCACCTGAAGTTGAGGAGGAAGTAGATGTCTCAATGTCAAGCTGTCGAAACTCCAAAGGTCCTTTATTAATATAATGTCCGTGTTTCACTGTGTCCATCGTTGTTGGAACCCATTCGTCATACTTAAAATTATACAAATAATTCCTAGAAGCACATTGTACATAATAGTAGTGAGTTAGAATAACAAAAAATAACCGCTTCCGTGTCATCAATAAAATCATCTTCTTGCACATAACCAAGTCCTTTGTCCATAATATCCTCAGGTACAAATTTTAAATGCTTTTTATTTTTCTTGACTTTTTTAGAACCAGTAGACGGCGACGAAAAGTTTAATGGTCCTGATCCCTTTAAAATAAAAAATATGTTTAATTGAAGAAAACTAACGTATTTGGCCTCAAGACGTCGCACAATTTCTTCAGCATCTCTATCCCGAAATCCATCAATTTTAATATCAGCTTGTTTAGAATCAAATTTTAGTTCACGGCAAACTTGTTCATAATCGAATCGAGGATAATTCCTTGAAGTTGAAGGAAAAAGTTTAAATTCAATCACACGTAAGCGGCATTCATTCTCAGTAGACTTCTTATTTTTTGCAATACCAATTGAAGGAAACATACTTAATTCATAAAAATTTTATTTTTATTGAAAATCAAACCGATTGACTCTAAAGTAGTCTCTTATTTACTTTGTTTCTCTGACTATGAAATAGTGTTGAAAATGTTGAACCTTTATAAATGGAACGTCACGATAGGAATTTCGAACTTTCCAGAAATATGTACTTTTAAATTAGAAAAAATCAACTAAATCTTGGTAGCACGATCTTTGGCCATGATTTTTCTGTATTATTTTTATTGGCCTAATCAACAAGTAAGAATAATAAAAAAATAAAGCTCAAACAAAAACTAAACAATTTGTCGCTAAATCCTAAGATCTCTTAACATTTGGGGAAAATATAATCCGTTTAAATAATCGCTAGCCTTAATTTTTGTCGATTCTCATCACCACTTATCTTAATTATTCCTTTCTGATCTTCTTTTTTGTTATTAATAGTCTTTTTTTGTTCATACATTAGAATCATAAGTAAAGGAAGGTATGCAAGTGTATAGCGAAATAAAAAGCGAGCATTTCTTTAAAAAATTTTAAAGACAAAAGAAATTGTTTACTTTGAATCTGGCTCTGAATAGAACCGCCATGCAAGAGTTAACATTCCTAAATTTAGAGGAGCCGAAATTAAAGAAAAAGCCCAAGTTGTAAGTTCTGTTAATGGGGCAGCCAATTGACAAAGTAAAATTAGATAAATTGAATGCCTAAAATTAAAGAAAAATTGAGGAAGTAATAAAAAACCTCAAAGTTGTTCTTCGACAAAGCCCTTCATTTGTAATACACATCATTTTATAACCAGCCTTTTTATAATCTTCACGTAAATTCCAACTTAGTGCATTAAAATGTGGAAATTGCCATGAAAAAAGTAATCCTAATTAAAATATTAATAACCAATGAAAGACCGGAGCCGGTCCGGCTCAATCCATAATAGTATAACTTTACCAGTCATTAATTAATATATAAGGATTTCAGTTTTTATATTTTATTTGACTTGGGGTTGAAAAGGCCTTTCCTTTTTGTTGTACGTTTGAAATTTAGTTTAAGATTTAAAAATTAAGGTCACAAAAGGATTGTTTGGTCATGCTTACAAATTTAGTCCGATTCTGATTGTGAGTTTAAATTATATTCTGATCTCTTACCTCCAAGCACGCAAGCAGCAGCGTCGAGATACCCAGTTGCAGCTGCATAACCCATTAATGGAGGTATTGCTCCAACAATAGCTCCTATCCAAGTACAGCTTAAATTTTTAAAAATTTTTAACCAAATTTAAAAGGTTAAACCTGTGATGTATCCTTTTCATCGGTGTATATAGTCCTGCATATAATGCAATGTTTAAAAATCCAAGTCCAGAAGTTAAATGATTACAATCTGGAAAAAAATTTTTTAAAGAAAATAAAATTAAGAAAACATAGACAAAGTATCCCGAGTCCAGCAAAAGCTGTTGTACCTGCAAAAAGACAAGCATGAACAGGCGTCAAGCGGCCAATCGGAAGAACTCGTGATTGTGTCCCTTCAAAAACTATAATACAAATTTCGTTATAATTTTAAACTTCTCATTTGACTATCAAATTTCCTTTCTATGATATTATTACAAGCACATGCTGATGCCGAAAGTAGAGCTGTTCCTGCTACACATGAACCAAATAATGATGGCGAAACATTTGCAAGGGAAGGAGACATAACCAGACCACCAATTGCTGTCGAAGTAATTAACGCAGTTAAACGACATTTTGAAAGCTAATAAAAAAAATTTACTTAAATTTATAAAATAAAAAAAACTTGTAAATAAGCATTAATTAAGCTAATCTTCTGCATTGGTGATGAATTCATTTTTGATGAGATCAACCAACAAGCGAAAATCCTAAAGAAAATTGAAACTAAACTAATCCCTAAAAATTAAAAAAATTAGATATGAGAAAAATAGAAATCAAAAAATGATTTCAATCTCTTATTCTATAAAATAAATAAATATAAGAATAAGTGATCCTTGAATTTTCAGATAATAACAATGTTTAATTTTACAACACAAAATGAATTATATGTAATTCAACAACAAATAATATACGCGTAAAATTGAATAATTAAAAAAGTTTATTAGCAAAGATCTAAAATAAAAATAATTAACATTTTAAAAGTTTTCGAAGATAATTTTTTTTAACAAAAACAATAAAATTAAAAAAAAATTAAATTCGAAAGAAATTTAATATTTTATTTAATATTACTTTGAAATTTCAAGAAAATTTAAACGATCCCGGAACTGATTGATCTGCATCAAATGCATAACCACCAGATTGAGCAAGTTGCTTAGATTCAACTAATTTTTCTTCTCTTATACAAACATCTGTCAAAGTTTTTAATTCAGCCATACGTTTTTCACCAAGATTTTGTAGACTACAAAGCCCATCAAACAATGCTGGATAATTTTCTTTTAAAACTAAAAAATATGTAAAAAATATTTAGAATATTCCAAACCTTCAAGCGTATGCTTAAATAGTACAAAAACATTTAAGCCTTTTTTATCATCTTGATCATCAATTGTTGTTGCGTATGCTTCCAACTCATTTTCTTTCTAACGAAAGAGTGTAAAAAATAATTATTGTTCTTAAGAAAACCTGATAATCATCATCTGTTGTACTTGAAGTAGTTTCATATTCATCAAATAAATCACTTTCAACACTCTGGTCTCCTATACTCCTATTTGTACTTTGCCTTACACGTCTTTTTTTAGCTGATTGTGAACTGTTTTCAGTCTCAACGGCCTCCAAATATTCCATGTTATCTTTAAAAATTAAAGTACAATGATTTTATAAAATAAACAAACGTTCATCAATATCATCATCAGAGTCTTTAAGTTCTTCATTTGTCCTTTCATTATCTTCATCACTAGATTCTTCATCATCATCATCTGAATCGTCTTTTATTCGGTCAGCCACACTTTTTATACAATATTGTAAGTTTTTGAAAATATCCATCAACCAAACAATTATCTATAACAAAAAATTAAATTGTGTAAAATAAAAACTATACTTCAGTAGATTCATGCTGAAAAATTGTAGGAACTTGTCCACTGGATAAGAGCCGACAAAGAAACCAAATAATCATCTTACGATCATGTATTCCTCCAAAACTGCATCGATTCTCGTATAATTCACTCACAAACCATTCAAGAGTGGTTTTTTGTGCACTCATTTGAATATGTTCAAAAAGATTAGCACACAGATTAGAGTCACTATAAAAAGCTGCAACAAGTACCTAGATAAAAATAAGAAGTAAAAAATATTTAGAGAAACTATAAGAAGTTGTGGTTTATATTGATCTAAAATATTTGCTTCTTTTATTGGATTTTGTAATTGAGTCAAAACCAAACGAACAATATGTGCCAAACAGGAATTGATATGACCTTGACTTTGAAGAACAAAAACCTATGAAAAGTAACAATTAAAGGAAAATTTGAAAAAACCTCAAGCATCTTTGCTGCGTGCGCTTTTCCAACCTCATCACATTCATTGTCAAGAATGGTTTTCTCACACATTGATAACAACATTTGAATTCTTTCCTGAGATGATAAAAATATTTCAGATCCAATAGTAAGAAAAGTGTGCAAAACAGGCATACAATCTAATTAAATAAAAATTGAAAATTTGAAGAAAATATTACCAACAAAAAATGTTGTCCCTTCTTCATTAAAAGCCTTAAAAACAAGGTCAAATATTTGCCACATTTCAGGAGAAATTCTAACGGCAATTAAAGTGTGCACTAAAGAAAGAGCTTCTTCAAAAAAGTCTAAAAAAAATAAGGAGAAAAAATGATAAATGTCTCCATATTACTTTCACAATAACACTCAAAAATTGTTATAATACAATTTCTGACAACAGGTTCAACTTTTGAAATAATTTCAGGATGATCTTCTAAAAGTCCTAGAATTGTTTCTAATGTAGTCAAAACTCCCATAGCCCCAACTGAATGATCTTCATAAATTTGATCCTCATTTAAATCACAACTTTTAGCCATTTTGTTAAAAATATCAACCTTAAAAGCTATAAATTTAAATAAAATTAGATAAAAATTTAACCAATTCAACAGTTATTTCGTAAGAAACAGGCACAATTTCTTCTTCAAAATTTTCAACTAAAGTATCAACAACCGTTGGTAAATCATCAAGATGTGTTTCAGCAACAAGTCTCAACAAAATAATTAAAACATCACGAATATGTGGACGAACAAATTGCACAACTATATAGAGTTATTTTAGGAAAAAATAGTCCAAACAATAAAAATACCACCGCCTCGTTGATCTTGGTCATTTAATAAAGATTGAAGTGCTAAAGCAGCCTCAACTTTTACAGGCACTTCATGGTCTTCTTTTATGGATTTAATAAGAGCAGTAACAACACGTTCTAATATATTCATATTTTTAAATAAAGTATCCGAAGCAAAATGAATAACATAACATGCTCTTAGTCGAACAAAACGTGACTAAAAAATTACAATTAAACGTAAAATTGCACTAAAATATGACCTCGTGTCCAATTCTTGGAGTCACATGTGCATCAATTAATTTTTCAACATCCCTCTTATATTTCTAAAAAGAATTATTTCATTTAATAATCATTATTTACATTAGATTTATTTAGCTGAGTAGAAATAACAGAAATCATGTGCAAAGCACCATCGACTTGTTTTACACTTGATGTTTGTGTTAAATTTTCCATAACAAATTCGAGAACTTTTTGCATAATTCCCTGCCTTTTTGAAATTATTTGAAGAAGTGTAGAAGCTCCTGAGGAAGGTTGATGAAGATCCTTTAAATTAAAAAAAATTGTATATTTAGAAAAATCTACCTCGTAAACATCATATTTATAACGTAAAAACTCTTCACAATCCTCAGACCAAAGTTCCTCATCTTCTTGTGTATATTGTAACAAAGGAAATATAACATTTTTAAGAATTAGCTTGACAAAATATTAAACATTAAAAAATACTGAAAATTACTTCAAATTTTGGTTTAATGATAAGCCAGACTTGAGACTGGATCAATGCATCAGATAAGTGAACTAAAACAAGGTATAAAACATAATCTGATAAATACTTTCCATTAATATAATCATTAAGAACATTTGTAATCTAAAAGTTTAATCAATATATAGAAATGTATAAAGGAAAGATACTAAAGAATCGATTATCGGTAACAAATATGAACGAGAATATTCTTCAGCAAATAACAAATAAGCTTTATTAACGTTGCCTTTATTCCCATATCTATGGAAAATTTATGAGATTATAAATTAAATAAAATTTAAAATAAACCTTTCAAAAACCCTCTGAATAATTTTCATTCCCCATTTTTTACATTTCCACCAAATCGTTCCTTCACGCTCATCAATTGGAACAGATTCACATTCAACGGGAGTTTGTTTCAGAATAATGTCAATAAAAAGCTTGAGCCATTGAGAAAATTCAGGTATTGAAAGAACTTGAGTATTTAATGAAAACTAGAAATGTTGAAAATAATGCAAGATATAGTTATTTAAAACCTGAACAAAACTGTAAAATATTTTAAGTATTTGTTTTTGTAAAAGACATGATGATGATGTTTGATTTTCAATAAGTGTTGAAAGGCGATCTCGAAGCAAAGGAAGAACTTTGGACATGAAGTCAACAAGAGGTGATCTTTCCTTTTGCCGTTTGTATCTAAACAAAATCTAATATAATCGTTGATAAATAACATGTGGTAAACCTTTTAGAGGAGATGAAAATGCTCCTAGGGACGGCCCATGTCTGGGTCCGTTTGACATGACGGCCCACTAAGGACCTAAACTAGGACTCCATTCTACTCCCGCAAAAATAGATCAAAAACATACTCGAAGATTTTGCAGAGTCTGTGCAGGATAAGCAAAGCGGCATTCAGTTCCTCACTTTTATCCGAACCAAGGAAATGATGAAGTTCAATAGTAAAAGAAGGCCATTGGTTGGGAAAGTCATGGCGCAAAATATTTTGAATCATAATGCACAAATGGATTCTAAAAATGACGATTAAAAAATATGATAAAAATACTTTATTGGTTCGGGTGCAAAAATTATTGTTTCAATAATGTGTTGTCTAATGAATATTTTATCTTGTTCACTAAACTCCCATTGATTTTCAGTTTTAACTTTTTCAACCGACCAATGCTCATAAAGAAGATTTTTTAAATAAATGACAGAAGCCTGACGAACAGCACAATCCAAACTTTCATCCTTAATAACTTGAAGTAACACCTGGGGAAAACAAATTACGGAAGAAACAGTCTTAAGATATTCAGAAGCTCCACTTTGCCCGTCTGGAATGATTGTTGTCGATTTCAATGCTTCTATTATATGATTAATTTCCATAATTATTTAGAATCTAAAAAATGTAGTCGCTTAAAGTACTAAAATTTCTAAAAACTTAAATATTTTTTTATAAATCCTATATCGTCTTCACACGCGAAATTAACTTAAAAACCGACGACGTCTTTAAATATTACTAATCGAAAAGATGAAACGAAAACAGACTCAGACTCTAATATACTTCTTTTTTCTCTAACCAACTAAATATTTCGAAAATAATTTTAAAAAACCATTATGCCAACGGTGAAATTTTAAAAACGAAAATCGACAGAGGAACATTACTCGAACCGCTCCAATTGTCTAGACCTTTAAAAATCCTTCTTCATTACCTCAAAAATCTTTTACTTATTAGTGAAACCTGTTGATCCATTTCATCCATTTGTTGCCACTGCATCCCAAGCAATCACTTCTGAAATATCTGTTGAAGATGTTAAAACGAAAACAAAATGAAAAGTGAAACGAATGAGGAGGGGATGCGCGGGACGAAAATTTTTAGCTTGCATTTTTTTGTTTGTAAACTTACAAGATCAAGCCAAGAGCCGGCCACCATGAAGAGCAGACCACCATGTAGAGCATATTGACCATCATGTAGAGCATATTCGCCACCATGAAGAGCATATTGGCCAACATGAAAAGCATGTTGAACATGAAGAGCATATTGCCCACCATGAAGAGCATGTTGACCACCATGAATAGCATGTTGAGCCATGAAGAGCATGTTGAACATGAAGAGCATGTTGAACCATGAAGAGCATATTCGCCACCATGAAGAGCATGCTGACCACCATGAAGAGCATATTCGCCACCATGAAGAGCATGTTGACCACCATGAATAGCATGTTGAGCCATGAAGAGCATGTTGAACCATGAAGAGCATATTCGCCACCATGAAGAGCATGCTGACCACCATGAAGAGCATATTCGCCATCATGAAGGGCATGTTGACCACCATGAAGAGTATGTTGACCATATTGCTGAAGAAGAAATTATTAAACAGTCTTTAAAAAGATGAAAAAGTTTTACACACAACATGTAGAAGTACATTGCCATGCTAAAAAGAAAATATTTAAAATTGATTTTGTATTTAAGATTTTAAATTTATTTTTTGCGTCGCGCGAAGTTGGGTTGAACGGGAAATAACACGAGATATGAAAAAATGTGAAAAAATGGAATAAAAAACTCGGGTGCACCTCGAGAATAAATACGAATGTCGGATGAAAAAAAAAACTAGTATGCCAAGTTGGCAGTTAAAAAACCTAATTAACAGCCAAAATGTATTGCTTGGAGGCGATTCATCACTCCATTTCAGTTGTTCATCTTTCGATCACATGCCTGCATAAAAAAGTTAATTGTAAGATATATATTAAAGTTAAAAATATAAATGGTATAAACGTGTTGGATTAAGCTTTCGATGTTGTCAATATTTATTTATTAATATTATAAATAAAATCTATTTAATCATGCATTGTTATTGTTAAAATCAGTCAGGAGCTTGTAAAGAACATTTTTATGGGTTGTTTGGCGACCAAGCCCGTGACGAATGTAACCATCAGCACCATGGGCCCTATCATACCGTACAGTGTCGATCATTTGACGAGCTCAAATTATTTACAATTAAGCATGATAATAAAAATAATTATTAAACCTTCATCAAGTACTTCTTTGTAAGAATTAAAAAAATATGTGCTCTGTTGATTATCTGTTTCACTTAACTCATGTAGTGCCTCAACTAGCGTATTAAGACGATGAATCAACATCCCAATTGTCTGAACCTAGAAGGATAGAGTTAATTAAAGTTATTAAAATGGAAAATGATACGATGAGAATCCCCATCAAAAAGAAAATTATTCCAATTCCAAGCGGATCAACTTTTAACGCTTCTGTAGTGTCTTCGAATTTTCCTGTTGTTTCATTCATTTTTGTCCATTTAAACCCTTCTGAAAATGTTTTTAATATTTAAATAGATTAAAACAAGTATACCATATGGTATAAACTTCACAGATAAGACATCCTTATGTCGTTGAAGTAAAAAGACAGCCAAAACAAGCAAACCATTCATTAAAATAATTGAGAAGGCAATTCTATTTCGTAAAGAAACCAGACCCGCAGCAATCTGTCCTTGTTCTTTAGCAGTCGATGCTATTGGCTTTAAATGGGAAATGTTTGCATATTATATTGAAATAGATCACAAACTTTTAAATATCTGTCAATGAGTTCATCCCAAAAGGTTTCTTCACCGGCACGCAACTTTCCACGATCGCAGCACTGAAGATATTCACAATCCATCCATAAGGAACGTTTGCATGGGTCAGAAAAAACAGAATGCCGTTGCAATGTTTGTAATCTCCGAACTGCAACAGCCTGAAAACACTTTTATTAAAGTAAAGAGTAAAGAAACCTCATAACCGCTTCTCATAGGTGGTTCAGTCTCTCTTGATTCCCGAAGTACAACATCAACCATGTCTAGTGGGAGACCGAATCTTTTCTCAACAGGTGTACATTCTAATGAAACGTTTGACTCCTTAATTTAATCAAACCATAAGAGAAAAGCTTATTTAAAAATACTTTCAGTGTAAGTAATAATCGTTCTGTACGTTCAATTTTTCTTTCCAATGTGCGAATACGAGCACTTGACTCTTCAGAACCACGGAAACGAATAAGTAATCTTGTAAGAAACGAATTTTCGTCATTCAAATTTGCAACCCTTCGCAGCATTTTCTCAGCAATATTCTCCTTGTACGTCACTTGCCCAGTGGCTTTAGCAACAGCTTCTCGTGTACCCCAATTAATCACATTCAGATTGATAAGTGAGTAAAGAGAAAGAAACACATAGGTTGATGGAATCATTAAAAAGAAGATTGCTCCAAATATAATATTTGAAAATTCCTTTGGATGAATGCATGAAGCAAAGGAGAAAATAATAACCATTCCGAGAACAAACATCGATGTTGGCGAAAATACCGTTTCAAGTACTATTTGATTGGTCGTAGCAATAAGCACTGCAAGCATAATGAAAGCATATATAACGGAAGCAATTTTTGCGAATGCTAATTGAATGCTTGAATCTAATAAAAAACAACAACAAATGAACGCGCATACTGGAATAGCATTATAGACTAGTACACGTGTCGAATCAATGGCAAATGCAGCAACCTTAACTTTAAAAAGAAAAATCCAAATTAAAAACCTGTGCGTACACAAGCATTGTAAATATTATGGCGGGACCAAGCAATGAAAATCCAATGACGACCATCTGATATAGTATGTAAAGTCTAGAAATGCTTGTGTTGTTCTTTGATGCCAACTAAATAAGAGTCAAACTCAAATAGTCCCAAAATATAATTTTTAAACCTTATAATCCGATAACAGGTCTAACGTATTTGCTATAGAAGATGGCGTCCATCTACGACGTTGATTAAAGAATTCATCGAAACCTTCAGGTGCATATGTCTCAGCATCAGAAGCAGCAGCATACTCAATGCGATAACCCTTGTTGTTAGAATATAAAAAGTATTTTATTCAAAAAGCAAAAACCTGTTTCAGCATCAATGTTGAAAGCCAACGATCTTCCCCTTGGTCATACTGAACAAAATGTCTAGGTTCTGATGCGGTTTTTGTATATTTATTCATAATATTGTCATCCATTAAAGCCGATGCCCGAAAAAGCGAAAAACATCCAGGCGCACACAATACACATCCGAAAACATGTTCTGCTGCTTTTTGAAACCAATGTGCAATAGCGTATTCGAATTTTTGATACCAAACCATTATACCTAAAATCAAGCAATAAAACATTCAAATAAAAATTAAGTAAACCTTCGCCAATTGGATGAATACGCCCACAAGCACATCCAACATCACTTTTCAAATTCATAAGATTAATTAAGCGAAGTACAGCGCAAGGCTCGAATTTTGAATCACCGTCAATTGCCAGAATATAAGTATTATCAGCCTTAAAAACATGATTTAAATATAATGTAGGTCTATCTTACTTGCAATTGTCTATCCTCTACGCTAAGGTGCGAATCTACAATACGGTGCCCCAACAAATAGTACATATACATAACCTGCATCATCATATATAAAATAGAATAAGATTGATACCTGTGACCATCGCTTTTTATGTCGAATTAAACGTTTGTCCTTCAAATGTACAAAAAGAAGAGCGCCCCCATTCAAAGCCATTACAAGACGCCCACCATAAGGTGTATTGACGAGAACTCTGGTGTACAAATCTGTTTCAGAATTTTCTGACCTAAATGTATACATAAGTAGGTATGGTATAGAATTTACAAAAACCTAGTCAATTCTATTAATACATCGAACAATAACTTGAAGTAATCATTGGGAACTCTTCCACATTCTCGGTCGTCAGTCCATGCATCATCGAAGAAAATGTGAACTATTCAATAAACAAATTCAAGTTATAACTATAATTTACTTTCTAATCGAAATTTGACTCCATCCACTGAATTTCTTTCACTTTGTCGGGTGGCCTGTTCAACATCAAGTCTATAAAATAACTTAAAAGATTCAATCAAAAAATAACTTTAAAATTGAACGAAGCATTTGTGTCATTTCATTGCGCGTTTCGTGCCACATTGTTGCACAAACATATAATGTAATTATTCTATCCATATGCCCGTTTATAATTCGAATAGGACTTTCCTCATCCCCAGCGTCTTCGTCAGAGTCATAGTCAACACCCTAATGAAAAAATATATTACGGTCATCCATAAGTTAGAGAACCTTCTTTGCAATTGAATATCGAAAAACAACAAGTGACTGACAAATATCCAATCCACTCATCATTGGGGTCATTGATTCAATACTGACGATGAATATAGTTAAAATATACGAATTTTAAACAAACATTTCATCAGTTTTGTCGTATTTCTTTCCATTTGTAAACTTTAAACTCCAAATAATGTAAGATAATAACCAAACCAACATTACGTAATAATCGGTTACAATTCCAGTAGGGTGAACACCTATACATGATAAAACTTAAGAAATTAAAATACTATATAAAACCTTTAGTACAAAACAAGTTGAGGTCAAAATATTTTAAAATGACATTAATCTTACAAATTGGGAGTAAATGACACAACGAATAAAAAGTAGATAAAAGCAAAGGTGTTGATAGAAACACTGGATGGATACAGGTAAACAAATTTAGACGCATAGCAGCCAGAAATCGAAAACAAATACGCAAGTAAAAGTTAAGAGCCAGTGATATAAATGCAAAAATAAAAATTCTTCTAAATAAAAAATTGATAAAATTCTTTATTTGAAGGCATACGCTTGATCACCAAAAATTCCTTCTTTGCTTTTGAATAGTATTAAAATTAAGGTTCCAACAGGAATATTGTGACGTCTCAGTGAATAATAAAGAACTGAAGAGGTGCATAGAAAACGAAGAAATGAAGCAACTATTCTTGTCTCTGGATTAAGTTTCCTCATACCGTATTTAATCTATGTAAAAATTGTTATAACCTAGTAATAGGTAACCTCATAAAGCTCATGAAAGAGACCACTTGTTTGTTTAGTATCTACCCAACTTTCCCAAAAACCAAGTGAACAAAGTGTAAAGGAAATAGTCAGAAGAACTCCGAATCGAAACTGTGGATGACCATCAAAAAGTGCCCACAAATAGCCACCGCTAAAAAGTAAACCAAAAAGAAATGCAGATGGCAGACTGACAGAAATGCATGCAAAACGCCAGCGAAGTGAACGATTCAAGTCAAAAGATCGTCGAAAATTTTGAAGTGCATTCTTTATGTAGTACAAGCAATGAAATGCACATGTAAACAGAATACATCGAGAAACATCCAACATTGGAAATATATTCAGAACAACCAATGAAAGTCCCGTAGCGCGAAAGGACTCAAGGATAATAAACTAAAAAGTGAAAATTGTACAAAATGATTCTATTTATATTAACCGTTCCTATCAATGAACGATCCGCTTTTGTAGTAAATCTAATCTTGAACAAATCCTGTACAAAGGCACAAACATCTGGAATCGTCTGAATAAGCCATAATGCGGCACATATTGAAGATAAACGGTCAAAGTTCTGGTCAGTTGAAGGGCCTTAAAATAAAACGTCAAAAATAATCATTCTTAAGATATAACTTTTGCAATGTCCATAGAATTTATTGTTCGTCATTATATAGTTAAGCCCAATGTTAGTTGAAAGAATTATAATAATAGATTTCGAAACGAGTACAGCCACAAGAGAAGAACAGTGAGAAATAACGAAAATTATCAACTGAAATCGATAAAAGCTAAAAAATTATCGAAAATCGGTCCTAGTTTCACAATTCTAAGAAATTGAAACAGACTTTAAGCCATTGTAACCAACGAATGTAATGTGAATGTGACTTCTGTGGTGTACGCTTCAAACGGGGATGAGTCCTAAATGCATCCCATTTGTGGTGGTCACGATATAAGAACATTAGACTATAAAATTTTAAAATAAACAAAAAAGTATTATGAAAAAATAAGTTTTAAAGAACTTTAAATAAAAGGTTCATTTTTAACTTTCTCTAATGAACAAAATAGTAGATAAAAAGTCTTCTCTCTTCTATAAAAAAGAAATTGTTGCTAAGAAAATTCACTCTTCTTCTCTAAGTGCGAAATAGTGAAGTAAATTAAAAATTATAAACAGAATGCCAGAATTCAAATTTTTAAATTTCGGCGTCATTTTTTGAGAAAAACATACGCATCCGACGAACACGGCCCCTCAAAATACTTTTCTTGACAGAGGAATCTATAAAAATCTCAAAAATAAAAACCTTTGCATCCATTGAGTTGCTTTCCTTGAACACCCAAGAAGTTCAAATCTGTTAAAAAGTTAAAGTCAAAATTAGAAATATAAACAAGTAAAAAATCGAACGAATAAAAATGAAACGAAAGGAGCGGGGTTCGCGCTTTAAATTTTTGCCAAACATTTTGAAATAATTTTAAACTTACAAGGCCAGACGAAGATCAACAGAGCAGTAGAGCCGCCACCAGAGCACCACCACCAAACAGAGCAGGAGGACCACCACCAGAAGTCGACCATTGCTGAAAAAATAAAAATGAAAAAATTCTAATAAAAAAAAACAAAACGACTTGAAGCAGTTGACGAGCAGGAACAAGCTGTAAAAAAAAACGAAAAAATACCGGAAGACATCGTCCCATCCGTCCATGTTCTTGAAGAGCACATCCTGAAAAAACAAAAAATAGAAAAAGAAACAAAATCAACAAATTAATACCACATGCAGAGAAGCTCACTCAACTGAAAAAAAATTTTAAAATGAACTTTTTCACGTTTTAAAATTAGAGTTTTTTAACCTACAAATGCAGAAGGCCACCATCATCAGAGCAGGAGGACCACCAACATCATCAGGGCAGGAGGACCACCACCACCAGAAGAGCATATTGCTGAAAAAATAAAAATAATAAACTTTTTATTAAAAAAAAACAAAACGCTCGAAGCTGTAGACGTGCACTGGAGTAGAGCTAAAAAGCCTAAAAAACTTTTAAAAAAATCACCGGTCACATCGTCCTTGAAAGCCATCCAGTTGCCCACATTGTTGTAGAGCATGTTGTTCTCCAGCACCTTAAAAAGAAAAAATAGAAAAACAAAACAAAAGCAACAAATCGATACCACCAGTAGAAGGACCTCATTGGGCTGGAAAAAAAAAAGGTTAAAAAAAATTTTTTAAGATTAAAATTTTTATTTTTAAAATTTTTCGCTGCGCGCGCTTTATGGGGGGAAAGGGGGGAGATAAAAGTGATAAATAAACAAAAATAAACACGAATAAAAAATAAATAAACAATAAAAAAACAGTTAAAAAACAAAAAAATCAATAAAAAATGACCGGTCATTTTGATAAACGAAAAAAGTGAATGTTAAGAAAAAGTTTTAGTAAAGAAAAAAGGGTCAACGTACAAAATGGCCGATCGATTGGCATTATGTACTTTCGCAGGAATTTAAAATTTTCACTAACTTTTACTATTTCATTATATCGGATTTCTTCCTCAATGGCGTAAAGTCGAAACAGCTGTTAGTTGACCTCACTTATTTTCGTTCTTCTTTTAATAATTAAAGTTCATCTTTTTAGGTTTAAAAGTCTATCACGTTCATTTTTTACACAGATCCAAAAAACTAAGTATTTATATATCTGATTTTTCTTTAATTTCTTTATACCTTTCGGTATTAGATTTCGACTTAAATTTTCATATTTTCAGATAATTGGATAGGAAAAATGTTACTTTTTATTCCTCGACAACTTCCTTATTCATTTTTAAAAAGAACACAACATTACAAAAGCTGCTTACTTCAGACTCGATGTTTTTGTGAAATTAAAGAAAAGCCTTCTGAAAAGTTGCCTCACGATGGGATGGTTGTTTCTGCTTTAAAAGAAATTAATCCAGGTTCTTTGTTTTAGTTTTTTTATTTTTTCTCTAGAAGAACACCGCGTTTCACTTACTCCACTGGCTGCTACTATTTTAATTAAGCGTGGTATTAATGTGAAAGTTGAAAAAGGGGCAGGCGTATTAGCTTCAATTTCTGACGAGGAATTTGCGAGAATCGGCGCAAAAATAGTTGATAGGAAGGAAGCAGTTGCAGCTGATGTTTTACTCAAAGTTTGTTTTTTGTAATTTGAATTTTAAAATGTTTTATGTTGGTTTAGGTCCGCTGCCCTGAAATTGAAGAGGTTTCTTTGTTTCGCTCTCATTCTACCCTTGTTTCCTTTATTTTTCCCGAGAATAATAAAGCAGTTATAGACTTATTAGCTGAACATAAAATGACTGTTTTTGCAATGGACAAGATACCTAGGATATCACGAGCTCAGGTTTTTACTATATTTTTAATATATTAAAGACTTATTTAACAATAGACATTTGATGCTCTTAGTTCTATGGCTAATATTGCTGGCTATAAAGCCGTTGTTGAGGCAGCAAACAACTACGGAAAATTTTTCGCAGGGCAAATTACTGCTGCTGGAAAAATTCCGCCAGCAAAAGTACTTGTTGTGGGTGGAGGCGTAGCAGGATTAAGTAATACATTTTGAGAGTAAAACAATTCTAGAAACTATTTAAAATAATTTTAAGGTGCAATTGCAACAGCAAAAAATTTGGGTGCGATTGTTAAAGGTTTTGATACTAGAGCTGCTGTTAAAGAACAAGTCCAGTCACTTGGAGCTGAATTTTTGGAAGTTTTTTTTTAATATTTTTATACGTTCAATAGTTCATTTAAGGTAAAATTGAAAGAGACTGGCGAGGGTTCTGGTGGTTATGCAAAAGAAATGAGTCCTGAGTTTTTAGCTGCTGAAATGGAACTTTTTAGACAACAATGCCGAGATGTTGACATTATAATTAGTACTGCAGCAATTCCTGGGAAAAAGGCTCCAGTTCTTTTCACTAAAGTAATTTTTACGCAGTCTATTGGTCTAACGTAAAATTATAGGAAATGATTTCATTAATGAAACCAGGCTCAGTTATTGTTGATTTGGCTGCTGAATCAGGTGGAAATTTTGCAACAACAAAACCTGGAGAAGTTTATACAAATGAAAATGGGGTTATCCATATTGGATACAAACAAATGCCTAATCGCCTTCCTTGGCAGAGTTCAGTCTTATATGCTAACAATATAACAAAATTTTTATTGGCAATTGGTGACCAAAAGGAGAACTTTTTCATTGACTTAAATGTATTTTAAGTTAATTATATTTTTTACATTTTTATTTTCTAAGGATGAAGTTGTTCGTGGATCAATTATTTTACATAATGGGACCCTTCTTTGGCCCCCTCCTTTTATTGCTCAACCATCTCATCCTCCACCAAAATCCAGTGTTGAGATAGAGGCGGTTAAACCAAAACAAGAAAGTTATTTTATTAATAATCTGAGAAAAGCTTCACTCTATGCTGGAGGTAAATTTTCTGTAAAAAAGTTTTTTAACTTATTTTAGCGATTGGATCGGCTAATTTACTTGGATATGTCAGTCCAAATTTGGCATTTACTCAGACAATAACTACATTTTCTTTGGCAGGCATAGTTGGTTATCATACTGTTTGGGAAGTTGTTCCTGCATTACATAGTCCACTTATGTCAGTAACTAATGCTATATCAGGAATTACTGCTGCAGGTGCATTGCACCTTATGGGAGGTGGGCTTTTACCTCAGAATTCAGCACAAGTATTAGCTTTGGGCGCAGCATTTGTTTCTTCCATTAATATTGGTGGTGGTTTTACAATTACTAAACGAATGCTTGATATGTTTAAACGGCCGAGTATGTTTTAGCTTATGACAAAATATTTCATTCCCTATTTATTTAGATGATCCACCAGAATACAATTATCTTTTTGGTATACCTGCTTTTGTTCTTCTTGGTTCATATTCGCATGGCATGCTTTATGGGTTTGAACAAATTCACGGAATTGCTGCACTTACCTCTTCTCTTTGTTGTGTTGGTGCTATTTCAGGTTTATCTTCACAAAATTCTGCTCGTCTTGGTAACTCCCTTGGAATGATTGGTGTGGCTGGGGCTGTATGCACTACCCTTGGGCATTTACACCCTGATCCACAAACTCTTGTTCAAATGTGTGCTGCAATATCTTCAGGTTCCCTGATTGGAGCAAGCGTTGCTGGAAAAATAAAAGTTTGTTTTATCCAAATCCAATCCAGTTAACTTCTATTTTTAGGTAACTGATTTGCCTCAACTTGTAGCACTTTTTCATAGCTTTGTTGGAATTGCTGCAACTTCTACTTGTGTTTCTAATTATTTGACAGAATATTCCAACTTTCTGTCTAATCCTGAGGGTGCTGCAGCTCTTAAAACTTGTCTTTTTCTAGGAGCATATATTGGAGGAGTAACGTTTACTGGCTCGTTAATGGCTTATGGAAAACTTCAAGGTAAATAAATCTTCTTATTTTTAGTCATTTTTCAGGTATTCTTGCTAGTGCTCCAACTTTATTGCCTGCAAGGAATGTCCTTAATTCTGCTCTTTTATTTGCAAATTTGGCAGCAATGGGAATTTATCTGGGTACAAATGATTTAACTTTGGGTCTTTCTATGCTTGGGACATCTTCTTTACTTTCCTCAATTATGGGTGTTACATTAACAATGGCAATTGGAGGTTTTGAAATGCTAATATTAAAATTATTTTTTTAAGAATTTAGGTGCTGATATGCCAGTTGTAATAACTGTACTTAACTCATATAGTGGTTGGGCACTTTGTGCTGAAGGTTTAATGCTAAATAATAATCTACTGACAATTGTTGGAGCACTTATTGGAAGTTCTGGGGCGATTCTTTCACATATAATGTGTAAAGTATGTGAATTAAAGTTTAATTTTTTGATTTCTTACTTTTTAGGCAATGAATCGTTCTCTTGTAAACGTTATTTTGGGAGGTGTTGGTACAAAATCACAAAAATCTGGCCCTGCCCAGCAGCTTACTGGAACAGCTCAGTTTACTGATGTTGATCAGGTTAATTAATTTTCTAAAAGAATTTTTTTCTTATTACTTACTTAGGCAGCAGAACTGATCATGGATGCAAAGAGGATTATAATTGTTCCTGGTTATGGACTTTGTGCAGCTCAAGCTCAATATCCTATTGCAGAATTGGCAAAATTGTTAAATTCACGAGGGATTCATGTACGATTTGCAATTCACCCCGTTGCTGGTCGAATGCCTGGTCAATTAAATGTTCTTCTGGCTGAGGCTGGTGTTCCATATGACATTGTAGAAGAAATGGATGAAATTAATGATGATTTCTTGGATACTGATTTGGTTCTAGTTATAGGAGCGAATGATACAGTGAGTCATTTAAATAAAGAACAATATTTTAATCAACTTAATTTTAAGGTAAATCGAGCAGCAGAAGAAGATCCAAGCAGTTCAATTGCTGGAATGCCTGTGCTTAAAGTATGGAAAAGCAACCAAGTTATTGTAATGAAACGTACAATGGGAGTTGGTTATGCAGCTGTAGATAATCCTATCTTCTTTGATCCGAATACACACATGCTCCTTGGTGATGCAAAAACTGTTTGTGACAAATTACTTGCAAAAGTAAAAGAAGGAGCTTAGAGAGGGTATATGTAGGTTTTTCCTATTTTTATATTTTTTAGTTTTGCTCAATATCGTGACTTTTTATATTCTTAGATTCTCTACAAAATAATTTAATACCTAAAAGTAAGCACTTAGTTTTGTAATCCATTTATTTGACACTAAATATAAGTATTTTACTAAACATATTTAGGTCTTATACCCTCAAATTCTCTATTTTTTAATTTTATTGCCTTTCTTTTAAGTTCATTCTTTGCCATTTATTTTGTTTATATTTTTTATATACCTTGAAGTTTGTAATTTTATAAGGCTGTTTTTCTGTTATATTAAAAGTAGAAAATGGTAATTTTACGATTAAAAATGGACTGATAATATTTTTATCTAATGTTATAACAGAAAAGAATAATGTATATACATATATTTTCTCCTGAACACTAAAAGCGTGTACTTTTGTAACAACTTAATAAAGGACAGTTCTTTCCCATAATGTTTTTAGAATTGTGAAAGGAAAAAATATAGGAAAAATGTTAAAGAATTGTTTACTACATAACTTTAAATTTTTTAATGTTATGAAGGAATTATTAGCCCTGTAGCAGCACTTTACACAACTTATTCCAATTCTAACGACATGACAAGCCCTAGTACTTTTTTATCCTTTTCATTTACCTCTCGGATGCTTTGAGGGTTTTTCCTACTCTTGGATGATTCTCTCAGGGACCCCTCATACACAAGCATATGTATATACTAGCACATAGACTATTATTGGACAACTCTTCCTCCTCTTCCCAAGCTTCACCTCACTAAACGGCCTCCGCCTTTTTTCTCAAATACTTATCGATCTATTTGTTCGTCCAGATAGACTCATTCTTTTTCTCGACTGCCTGGATATTTTTTGGGAAATAGTGGAAAGTGGCCAAGTAAGTCATCCATCCTTTTCTTCCCTTTTATGTCCATTATTCCAGTTCTCATCATTATTTTGTCTTCATCGTTAAACGTCAGTCCATCTTCATTCTCTCTATATTGGCCAAAGTGAGAGGGAAGATTATACAGCGGCAACTTTTCTAATAAGCAATTCCACATTTATTTCATTGACTAAAAATAGCAGAAACGCGATAATCGCAAAGATATTGACGTCAAAAGAATGCCGTTTATGGCGACATTATTTTATTTATTATAAATTGAGGTCTATAATTAACGCACTTCTTTGCACTTTTTTTTGTTTATTAGTTTTTTTCTAACAAAGAAAATAATTATAAATTTCTTTTCGTTAGAGTAGCTTTGTTATTTTTGAAGATTCATTATTTTTCTACACTTTTTCTCTCAATAATTTCTTTATAAATTTAACAAAAATGGACCGAAGCGACTTACAAAGAACTGGTTAACCTTTAGAAACACTAAACCTTTTAATTTTTTTAAGTTGAAAGTCTTCGCCACCAATTGTGTATTCAACGGGTCCCAATTTCCAGATCAGGGGCTGAATTGAAGACATATATTGAACAGCATCAGCCTAACGACCCGCTTGTCAACCCAGTGGAAAAAGCACGGTGAATTAATATTTTTATAAGTTCAAAAATTTTAAAATACAATTGCGTCCATTTTAGAAATCCATGGGCAGAAAAATCCAAGTGTGAAGTTCTCTGATTCTTATTTTCTATTCAGAATCAAAATGACGCTTTCTTTTTTATGCTTCTCCCCTGCCTCATTCTTTATAGCATTTTATTATAATTTCTTAAAATAATAAAAAGCTTAAATAAATTACAAATTTATTGCAAAAAATCTTTACACGATTGAGAGCTCTTTTTTGATAAATAATAAAGAAGGCCTTGAGAATGTTAATAAAAATGCACCAGAAGTCATATTTCGTTTATTATACTGTAAAAATTCCAAACTTGACGAAGGCATTTTACATACAAAAAAAAGGCCAACAACTTAATATTTTAAAATTATAAAATACCCAAAAATATCTTACATCCACTAATGAGCACAAAATGGAGCTTAAGAGAAGAATTTGTATTTGCCAATCTAGGTGTGTTTTTGTTGGTAAGCCACAACCCTGAATATTAACTGAAGTGTTGAATGCTCTGCTTTTAGGTAAGTATTGAATACATAAGGGATCAATTGGTTTAATAGCCCAAGCGCGTCCCTCTTGAGATTGTCGACAACATGAATAGGGAACTTTAAAATTTAAATAGAAAATAATGGTTTAAATTGAAAAACCGTATGAACGAGTTCCACGTTCTGTATTTGTTATGAACCAAAAAGAATCGAGATATTCACTAAAGTTGTAACCGCCACAACAGTGGAGCTATAAAAAATTAATTTAATTATTATTAATTCGAAAAATACATAAAATTGAACAGAGTCCATAACTGGGGTTACCCAACGATCTCTATTATAACTAGAAAAAATAATTTAAAAACCAAGGAAAAAAGATTTACCGATTTTTTGAAATATTAGCCAAATAGACACTCATATTCTCAACACTGGTAAACTAAAAAATATTGATATTCTTAAAATATATTCTAGTAAAAGTTACCTTTGTTTGGTGTAAAACACATAAAATAACAACACCAAGTTTTGCAAGTAATGCAATTAATAAAAGAAGAATGAACTAAAAAATTAATATAAATAAAATGAGGAAGAGAAAATTACAATTTTTACATTTTTTGGGAAAACTTATTAAAACATAACACAAACCGATCCAAGTAAAAATCGTTCCAATTTTATAGCACCAACACACCCGATAGAGCCTACAAAAAGCATCATTAAGGCTGTTCCAGCCATCAAATAAATTCCAAATTTAAGTAATGGGGTATTCTCTGAAAAGTGTAACAATTCTAATTGAAAATTCTGTGCTGGATCAATTAAAAACCAGAGGGAAATTGAAAGAAGCGCAAAACCGGTAATCTAAAAAAAGATTTATGAAATCATTTTAAATTTACGTAAAGAAGAAGGTTTGTTAAAAATAACGATGTTTGTAAACGATTTGATACAGGCGGCACAATACGCATTTTCTTTATTCTTTCTTAAAATTATCTTTTAAAAAAAGTAAAAAATTTTCACACGAAGGATTATTTAATATGTACATACATATAAAAGAAACAAACCATTAATTTAGAAGAGAATGTTGTTCCATTTTACCATTCAAAAATTATCGGTCATTCAATCAAAATTGTGCGCCCAGTCATCATTTTTGTACATTTATTTATTTGTAATGGAGAGAGGCAAGGAAAATGAAGAAAAGGTCAAATAATAAATGACCGAACGACGTATAGTGAAGAAAAAAAAGAGAATAAATTAATCAATTCTTAAAATTATTTTTTAATTAAGTTAAATTATAATTGTGTAGTTTAAAAATTTGTGAAAAGAAATTGGAATAAAATGGAGAGTAAAAAAAAGTCTTTCAATAAGTTTATAAGTGGGACTCAATTGTCCTCCGACATTGAAATAGCTCCTCAGACTCAAAGGTCGTCTGATTGCTTTTTCATTTATAATTTAGTTTAGTTTTGCGTTAAACATGAAAAGCAGATGTAACGGAATGAAAAAGATTACTTCTTCATGTCCAACGATTGTTGATGAACATACCGAACAGAAACAACTGATTGAAACCAAAGAAAATGGTAACATGACTAAAGATTATAATTTAATTTATATTTTAAGCTTACGAAGGTGGTCAATTATTGCAACAGGATCGGAGAAGCCATTCACATCCATCCCTTCTCTTGGATAGTGCAAAATCGAACGAAGAACATGTAAAGAGGTTTATTTATTTTTTTTAACAGGGTCAGGCCCTAGTAAATGCTTGAGAATAAAATTCTTTTTTGAGGATTGATACTTCCACTAATTATCAACAACCGCAACAACATAATGAACAAGACAATTTAATTAAACATAAACAACAAATTGGTTTATTTTTAATTTAATTTTAATAAATTGTTTATTTTAGAAAAATTGCAACGTAAATGTAGTCGATTAGAACAATTGGAATCTGCTTATCGTAATATTGAACGTGATTATGAACAAATGCTTGAGAATGAAGAATTAAGTTTAATATCCTTTTATAAATTACAACATCAATTTCGTTTATTGGATATTGAAAATGAGCAATTACGGTTAGGATTTAATACAAATAGTACTGGACAGGATGTCTTCTTTGAGGAATTTGAAGGAAAAATAAAGAATTTAGAAAACCTACTTTTTGTTGCCCAAGGCCAGGCTAAAGCAGCTAGGGAACGTGTAAATTCCTTTATTTTTTCTCAACAACAGCAATCTTCTTCCTCAAGTGTTTTTGGATCAATTTTAGCTGCTAGTCGTATAATTGGTGGAGAGTTACAAAAAGTTGGAAAAAGAAAGGCTCAAGAATATTTACCAGTTGGAACAGAAGAATTATTTAATAAAATAAATAAAGAATTGGATTCTTTTTTAATTGGACCAGAAAAACCACAACAAAATGAGCATCAAGTAAACGAAGATTTTATTTTTGATAAACTAAATGCTGGAAAAGCTGCATCTAAAATAGTTGATTTTTTGGATATTCGGCGTTCATTTAATGTATTTTCTACAGGTAAATAATTTATCTTTTATTAAAATTTTTTAAAGATTTTGATCAGTGGTCAATGTCTGGAACAACTCGAGATAATAACAAGGAAATGGTTAGTTCATCTAATTAATAAAATGAATTAATTTTGTGGAAGTTCTCTAGTCTTTACCAACAAATATGAGCGATGAAAACCGAGAACAATTAATTTCATTATTGGGGGATGATGAAAATAGGCTTGATTCAGATAATTTGTTTGAAAGCAAAAGAGAAGTTCGGGTTCGGAGGCTAAAAATTGTACAAAAAAGGAAAATAAAAAGACGTCCACTTATCCAAAGGTTTATTTTGAGTTTTTATTAAATGTAACTGGTATGATTTTTATTAATTAATGATGTGACAAAATGTCATCCTTTCCTTTTTAAACTAACTAATCTTAAATATTTAAGCTTTTATTTCAGTAACTTTCTGGCAGATGAGAGAACATCTCAACTTTCTACTTCTGATTTGATAATGCAGCAAAATGAAGAATTTAATTTACCAAAAACGATTAGCGAAGAGAGGGAACGAAGGATTATGAAGAGTTTTTTTCTTATTTTTAAAAAATTTTTTTTATATTTTTTAGTGTTAAATAAAATTATGAATGGTGAAAACGAAGACGAATGTGAAGAAAAGCCTTATGAATTAGAAATTAATAAAAATGAAAAAACTGAAAATTCAGTAAAGGAGGAGGCTTCTCTATTATCAACTGAAGAAATAGAAATTTTTGATGAAAAAATAAATAACTTGAAAATAAAAAAAGAAGAAGAAAATTTAATTTTTGAAGAACGAATTTTTGATGAAGAAGATGGAAAAGAAACGAGTTTATTTGACTGGACAATCGAAATTTTTGGTGGAGAAGATGTTAATAATGGTCAAAATCTAAATTTAATTGAAGAAATGGAAAGAAATAACAAGGTTTTCTCTATAATCTTTAATTAATAAAATCTTTTTAAATTTTAGTCTAATGCTATTCCAAGCATTGAATTGTCTGATATGTTGGGAGAAGTTTTTTCTCCTCCTCATGAACCTTCATTAAAAGTTTCATCAACAACAAGTAGTAGTACTCCATCTTTGTCGCCAAGGAATGCAACAAAACCTTGTATTTTCTTTAAATTACTTTCAAACATTTCTGACTCAAATAAATGGATTTTATTAAATATTCCTTTTAAAATTAATTATTTTGGACATTGTCGACATTTTTTAACAATTTGCTCAAAGAAGAAAGCTTTTAGGCCTTATTATTTGATGGTTAGTAGTTTAAAATCAATTATTGCACAAGGAAAGAGATGTACACCACAATGGAAACAACTAAAATTACATGCTGATGGAATTTCAATGAAAGGTTGGTCTGTTATTTTTGAGGGAAAAAGTGTGCACTTTAATCTTTCTTTTAACTTTAGAGGATGGTACTCGTCTTTGGCGTATTTGGAATTCTGCGGGATTTACACCTATTGCAAAATCGGATTTTATTTGGCCTTCTTCAATATTTTCTAAAAGTTCTCAGTGGTATCAAATGACAAGTAGAAATGAGGGAAATCTTCTTCAGGTTGTTTTAACTAGACAACATGCTTGGTATTTAACTGATAGAGGAGTGGGTTAATTATTTTTTATTTAAATATCTTAAAATTCAAGGTTTTCGTTCAAATGTTTTTGCCTGATTCTGGGATTGGTATCTGGTATAGAACACATGAAGATTATGAATTGGACAAATTTGTGGAGATCACAGCTTCAGATGAGGCTGTTTGGGTATTAAATAATTTTGGTATGGTTGCTGCAAGAGTTGGTCTTAGACGTTGTCCTATGGGTGTTGATTGGGCACAGTAATTTTTTTTAATAAAAAATAAATTCAAATTTTAGGCTAAACAGTCAGCCAAAAAAGTTCGTTTCAATAGCAATTTATGAAAGGGCAGGATTTGGTCTTGATATACAAGGTGTTCTCTGGATAATTCAAGGTGTGGCATTAGAAAGTCCTTTTGGTGTTGGCAGTTGGGTTAATTGTTCTCCTTTACAGGTTTTTTTAAATTACGATTTTAAAAATTAGAAAAACCAACTTAAAGAATATTTCGATACCTAAAATGTCATCGAGTGAAGAATGGCGAATAAGCGTTGGGTCAATTGGAATTTTTGTCAATATTGGAACTGCTTTGTTATATTTGCCTGAACCTTTTAACGGTTTTTGAATTTATTTTAATCAGCCAATATTTATTGTCAGAAAGGGATGATAGCAAGGAAATTCTACTTCTTAGGTCAAAAGAGATGCCCGAGCGTACACTTTCGGGTAGTTCAGCATCTTCTTGGTGCAAATTAAACTGTTAAATTGCTCAATCTTTAACCCTTTGCCTTCACTTCTTTTTAATCACTTACTTTTACAAAATTAAGCAAAACTTATACAAAAGTATGTAGAATTTTATTTGAGCCTTTAAGTTAGTTAATGCATAGAGTTATTGGTACAATGTAAGAAGACACTTTAAGAATAATTTGAGCTTATGGCCACAAAAAAATAGGGTAATAGGGAAGGTAAAAAATGTTTTGATGTAAAGTTCAGCTCGTGATTTTTTGATTAGAAAAGACCATTTCCATAACATTTATTTTGGACCCTTTATAGAACCGAACCTTACCACGAAAATTGGTGAAAAAATTAGTAGAAATCTTAATTTGAAAAAGGGTTCTATTCCTTTCTTAAAATTAATAGGATATAATTTTCATTTATTAATAAGATTTTGATTTCCTAAAGAACTTCTCCTAAAAACTAACTGTTTATGTCCTGTTAAGGTATCAGAATCCCCTTCCTCTTCTTTAACCTCCACAACTGTTTTTCCGCTCCTTTGTTGCTGTTGATGAACATATGCAGGCGCAGGAGGTAATTGTGGAGGTTCCTGACCTGGTTCTTCAATACTTGCCATTTGGTGCACTTAAAATAAAACTAAATTATTATTAAATGTTATTTAAATATTAAACAAACTTTGTCTTAATTGCTGGTGTCCTTGATAGGGAGGCGGTGGTGGTTGTGCCTCTCTACGTTGTTGTGCTACTTCTTGATAGTTTGGTGGAGGAGGTGGAGCGATAAGTTCAGCACCAACGTTTCCTTTTCGCGCATCTACTGAATGATCTCGTAACAATCGACGACATCCACCTTCCCGTCGTCCAGGTGCTCCTAAAGAGATGCAAGTCTATATAATTTAAAGCTAAAAGAAACCTCCATTTCTTTCTATTCCAGCTAACAAATGAAATCCACCTGATGAAGTACGATCCCCAGCTAATCTTCGCTTCGTGGCTTCTGGTAACTGTTCTAAATAGGTATTTAGTTGGCTAGAAGATGTATTAACCAAATAGCGCCTGAAACAATAGGTTTTTATAGATAAATTACAAAGAAATTTTTTACTTTTTGTTAGAAGAACCAGTAGATGAAGGAGCACTTTGGCGATAAAGAGGACTGTTTCCATTAGCCGGTTGGTCTTCTGATCCAGGTGAAATGTCAGTTTGAACAAGAGGTTGCTCAGAGGAAGAAGAACGTGATTGACTCCGAGCTTGTTGCCGTTGTTGTGGTGAAGGTAATTCATTAGTTAAACGATTCATTTGAAGGTTACTAAAAAAATCCATAAAAACCTTAGAAAGGGGAAACCTTGGTCTTTGTAAATTTAGCGTTGGTGGTCTGTCAGTAAGTTTATTTCGTTTTTCTGCCAATTTCCGACCAAGTTCTTCCATTCTCGCCATCACATCTTGAGAAGCAATCCTTTCATCATAAATAGCAGCTCCTCGAGCACTTGTTGGTAATTCAGCAGTCGAATGGTTCTGAATATAGGACAAGGATTTTGGTCCACGAATTGAGGAAAAAGGGCTGCTATGTTCATTCTAAGGTATGTAATTTTTTATTTAAAAAATAATAAAAAGAACCAATTCTGATGGATAATAACCACCAATACCACTACCAGCACCTCCAGAACTAGCTAAAGAACTTTGACTTCCCATAAAATGACGCAAATCTTTTTCAAGCATTCTTACTCGAACATCTAATGATCTACGTTCTTCAGCCCATTGCATTTGTATTCTCATTTTATCATCTAATAATTCTTGTATTCTTCTTTCCTTTTCTGCTTTTTCAATTTCCCAACGAATGGTCATTGCTTCAATTTCATTTCCTCCATTTCTTTTTTGCTCACCTCCACCACCAAATCTTCTTTGCATCTGTAGTAAGCTTGATTCTAATTGAGAAATGCGTTCTTCTTTTTGATTTAATTCCTTTTTTAATTTTAACATTTCATCAGTTGCTTCTGGAGTGTTATTAGCCCCAGAAGCTGTAATTGCACCTCCTTTACGGCCAAGACTTCCTATAGCTTGTGAATTATTCTCTTTAGCAAGTTGAAGTCGTAATTGAGTTAATTCCATTTCTAATTGAGCTACTTGACGTCCGTGTTGTTCTTTTTGACGTTGTTTGTCTTCTAATGCTTCTTGTAATATTCTAACAAGAAATTTAGGTCATCATAAATGTATTCGAGAATTTTAAGTAATTTAACCTTTGTAAATGAGAACACTTATCCACAACTGCAGCAGCATCAATTGCGGCACGTTCCTTAGCTGCTAATCTTTCTTGCGCGTTAGCTAAAGCTTTTTCCAAAACCTCAATATGTGTTCTCTGTTCTTCCAAAGTAGCACTTTGAGCATCTAATTCAAGTCTCTGCCTTTCTTGTATTACCAATAATTCATTATTTTTTGGAATTAATTCATTCAGCAAAAAATGTATTTGTTGATCATTAGCATCTCCATCAACACCTCCAACATTTCCACGTGATCTTTGTCCAGAATTACATCCAAATATTGCACCAATATTTGCATTCTGTGCACGTAAATGTTCATTTTCAGCATCCAATACACGAAGTTGATGTTCTAATTTTTGTATTGCTTGTCGGCTTAATTCTTCACGACGTTCTTGTTGACAAAGCATTTGTTCATAATCACGTTCAATTTTACGATAAGCAGATTCCAATTGTTCTAATCGGCTACATTTACGTTGCAATTTTTCTAAAATAAAAAATTTCTTAAAATTAAATTAAAAATAAACCAATTTGTTGTTTTTGTTGAATTAAATTGTTTTGTTCATTATTTACTCCATTCAAAAATTTACTACCATTTCCAATTTGTTGTTGATGAGTGGTAGTAGTATTTGATGATATTTTCTCTGTTCTTCGATCACTTTCAGATTTATATAAATTATTTTTAAATAAAACATTTGTTATGGAAAGATGTTGCTGTTGTTGATTAGTGGAAGTATCAATCCTCAAAAAAGAATTTTATTCTCAACATTTACTTAGGGCTTGACCCTGTTGGAAAAAAACTAAATAAACCTCTTTACATGTTCTTCATTCGATTTTGCACTATCCAAAAAAAGGCATGGATGTGAATGGCTCATGGGTGTCTGTTGTTGTGGTGCAGTAATTCTAAATATAAATACTTAAAAATATAAAGAAAAAAAAACTTTTTCTGTAAGTGGCTAGTACTTCTTTCAGCAGTTGTAAAAGAACTTTTCTTGTTTTGCTCTTTTTGTTGATTTTGTGTTTGGTTAATCACATGTTTGCTATAATTTTCAATCATATTTTGTAGTTGATAATCATCACAGATTTCCTCTAAAAATTTTAAATAAAAAAAATTAAATTCTTTAACCCTCTGAATTTTGTAGCAAAGTTCCAGTAGTTTCAATGGCTTGTTGTTGTGCTTGTTCATTCGCTTCGTGTAACAAATGAGGCAAAATACTAGCCTCAGTAAGTGCTTGTTCGTTAACAATTATTGGCCATGAAGATGCAATATTTGAACTGTTATTTTTTCCTTTCATACCATAAAAAATCAAAGAATTGCTAAAACTAAAATAAACAAAAATTGTAAAAAACACGAGTTATTTCATCGATCAAAAATGTCAAAATCACTCAAGGAATTCAGGAAGCATTTTTGATAGGAAAATGTAATAGCTAAATGTTAAATCATTAAACGCCAATAACACAAATTTAAATTTAATTAATTCTTCAAATATCAAACAACTTTCTAGAATTCAGTCAAATTATTTATTATCCTTAAATCAAAAAAAAATTTTATTTACTACGTCACAAAAAACTACTCGTATCATATTTTAAATATATGACTGGAACAATTAAATAAAACTAATTTTTAAAATAAAGCAAAAACATTATTTATTCCTAAAAACTCAATTCTTCATTCTTATTCAATTTCTTTCAAACGTAGGGTATTTGTAGCACCAGAACCTTTAAAAAATTAATTGTTGTTTAAAAAAAATATTACCAGTACGCCATCCAGTGATTATCACAACAATATCATTCGTATGAATAAAACCTTTAGCTTTTCCTTCATCAATTCCAGCTTCAATACGTTTATCAAGATCATTTGTCCAATCTGGTTCTCGTTCCATTTTGCGATAATGAATTGGAAATATTCCTTGATAAAGATGTAATTGACGAGCAACTTGGTCATTTCGAGAAACAGCAATAATTGGAACAGGAGGTTTATAACGTGAACAATCAATCGCTGACTTTCCAGTTGTTGTCATAACAACAATAGCACTAGCACGACATGAAACTGCTGCAGAAGTAGCTGCAATTGCAATTGTTTGTGTTTTGTCTGCTGGTTTTTTGGTATTTTTCAGGATTTCTTCAAAGAATTTAGCGTGGAAGAATGCAGATTCTGCTTCTTTGCATATCTTGAATGTATAAAATGTAGTAAAAAGAAACTAGAAAATTCAAACATTGTGCATAGTGATGAGAGTTTCGATTGGATATTCTCCTTTTGCTGTTTCACCAGAAAGCATGACACAATCAGCACCATCCAAAACAGCATTTGCCACATCACTACCCTCAGCACCTTTAACGAATTAAAAAGTAGATCCGGATAAGAGTTTAAAATTTACGTGTAGGACGTGGTTTGGAGACCTTAAAAAATTTATTAAGGAAAAAATTTTTTTTTAAATCCAAACCATAGATTCAAGCATTTGGGTAGCACAAATGACAGGTTTACCAGCAATATTACATTTTGAGATCAACATCTTTTGTGCAATAAATACTTTCTCAGCAGGAATTTCAATCCCCAAATCTCCACGGGCAACCATAACACCATCAGATGATTCAATTCTTTAGAAATAAAATTTAAACAAATATTTTAATTAGTACATTTCATCAGCATTATCAACTCCTTGTTGATTTTCAATTTTTGAAATAATTTTAATACTTTTGCCCTTTTCTCCAAGAACTTGTCGAATTGTATGAATTGCTTTAGCATCACGAATGAATGAAGCAAAAATAATATCAACGCCCTTAAAATAAGGAAATTGAACGTTAAAAAGAACTTTTAAACCTGCTCTACTCCAAAAAGTAAATCTTTTGTATCTTTTTCAGAAACTGCTGGGAGATCAACAGCAGTACCTGGAAGATTCACTCCTTTACGGCTTCCTAGCTTCCCACCATTTTCTACTTTGCATGAAACAGCACCATCACCTTATTTTAAAAATTTTAAAGCTTTATAGTAAAAAATAACTAGTAATTTCTTCAACAATAAGAGAAATCAATCCATCATCTATAAAAACGCGTGATCCAACCTTCACAACATTGACAATATTCTTATAATCAACATAAAGGCAAACTCCAGTCGAGGATTTTTCAAATGCCGGATCTGTCGTAAGTCGGATAGAAGCATCTTTTTCAAGCGTAACCTCTGCTGAGCCACCCTTTAAATGATTTTAATTAGTCAAATTCTAGAAAAATACCCCTGCAAGCAATCCAGTCCGAATTTCGGGCCCTTTAGTATCAAGAGCAATCGCTACAATTTTAGGCGGATTAAAACTGTTGGCGGCTTCGCGAACATTTTTAATCGTTCCTTCGTGATACTAAACAAGTATAAATGTCCATAAGAATGATAAAATCTCAGTAAACCTCGTGATCTCCATGAGAAAAATTCATACGAGCAACATTCATACCATTTTCCATCATTTTCTTTAACATCTCAACTGAACGACATGCTGGCCCTTTAATTTAATCATAAAGGAAAAAATAGTAAAATATACCAATGGTACAAATAATTCCAGTTTTTCGCACAGAATAAGGACGAGTTGTAACATTTAAACGAGAAAGATGCTCCAAATTTGTATTAGCTAGAGATTTCTCCATCATAATAAGCTCAAAATGTGCTATTATCTATAAAAATTTGTTATAATAATTGAGGGTAAGCTAAAATAATTCTAGATATAAGAAGGAACAAGAAATGTATCGAATGACATAAAGAAAATATAAGCCCATGCCATTACGAATTTTTGCACCGTAATGACCTTTAGCAATTTTGCGTCATAATGGGCTGCGCTACATGAAGGAAGGGTACAGCCCATCTCGTCGCAGACCATCTCGTCGCGGCAATCTCGTCGCAGACCACCTCGTCGCAAGACCATCTCGTCGCAAGACCATCTCGTCGCAAAAACTTCTAACATAGAAATAACTTTTTTCATCGTCTCTATGCTTAAATTTCCATAATTTTTATTTTTTTGTAATCGTTGTTCATTCTACCACTAAATGTTATTAATATTTTTAAAACTTGTTAAATCAGCATCTTTTAGGGACTTAATCTGCTATAGATTTAGCTAACTAACTACAAATTGGGTAAAACTGCAATATTTCAAAAACCTGACTGTGGTTATTGAATATTTTGTTTGAAACCTATAATAAGCTTTATTTTTTATAAAAATTTGTAGTTTTTAACATCGTAATTAAAACAGGTTTATATTAGAAGTTTTGCGACGAGATGGTCTGCGACGAGATTGCCGCGACGAGGTTGCCGCGACGAGATGGTCTGCGACGAGATGGGCGTGTCATATGAAGGAATATTTAAAAAAGATGACAATTTACTTTTTTTGTAATTAAAATTTTATTTTATTTTATATTTCAGTTGAATATCTGCAAAAAATCTTAAAATGCCACCAGCTGGAGCTACTGATACTACTAAGGAAACAGTTACTGCAGAAATTAAACCAGATCCAGATTATGAATTTCGACGCAAGGCTTTGGATCTAGTTCAGGATTGGCAAACCCATGACAGTGAAAGTCAAGAAGATAATCTTTATCGTGAAGAAATAATTTTGCCAAAAGTTAAAGAACTTGTTAGGCATAATTTGACAAATAATGCTGAAATAGAAGCTTGTGATTTATTAATGGAAATTGAGAGAATCGATATTCTTAAAGAAATGGCTCATAAATTGGAGCATTTGGACTATGAAAGGATTTGTCTTTACATATTGAGGTTTATATTTTTAATTTTAAATTGGATTTAGATTTTTTTATCTTTTCTTTAAAGTGTTCTTTTAGTTGTGCTCCTTTTATTCCTGATCCAGATAACATTACTTTAATCAATATGGCAAAAGACTTGTATATGCACTTTGGTAAGACTGTTGAGGCGTTACGTTGTGCAATGCGTGCTAACGATACCAGTGCAATAGAAAAAATTTTTGGATCAACAAATGATAGGTTTTTATGCGTTTAAATTTTGGTCTTCATTTTCAGTGGCATAAAAATGCAAATGGCTCTAATGCTAGGACGACAACAAATTTTTTTAGACATTGAAGATCAACTGCTTTCTCAATTAAACGCCAACTTTTATTTAAATAAACACTTTCTTGCATTTGCGCGTGAATTGGATTTAATGACGCCAAAAACACCGGAAGATGTTTACAAGACTTATTTGGAACCAAATCGTCCTTTTGCTACACAACAAGTGAAAAATATGACGCTCCAAAATTTGGCTTCTTCTTTTGTGAATGGTTTTGTTAATTCTGGATTTGGGACTGATGCATATTTTAAGGATGAAAAAAGCACTAATGATTGGTTGACTAAACACAAGGAATGGGGTTGGTTTTATAAAAATTAAATGAATTCTTAATTAATTTAGCTGCTTTCTCCACTGCTGCCACTTTTGGCCTTATTCATCATTGGAATGTGGATTCGCTCAACAATTTTGAAATTCATACACAGTCTAAAGACATTTATGTTAAGGTAAAATAATTATTTTTCTTGTTTTAATTTTAACTTTAAAGGCTGGAGCTTTATTTGCTACTGGTATCGTCTTTTCGGGCGTCCAAGATCCTGAAGTTGATCCTGCCTTTGCCATTCTTCAGGATTTTCTTTTTAATGAACATTTACCTTTACGCGTTGCTTCAATATTTGGTCTAGGGTTGGCTTATGCAAATAGCAAACGTCAAACAGTTATTGATCCAGAGGACAGTGTTGTGCAAAGTTTAAGAAAGGTTCTTTATTTTAATACCTTTTTAAATTATTTTTTATAATAAGGTTATATCAGATGATCAAATATTATCCGATCAAGCAGAAGTTAAAGGCTTGGCTGCTTTATCTTTAGGGTTTATTTTGGTTGGTACAGGCAGAGAAAATAATGAAATTGTTTGCGAATTACTTACTTATTTAATGAGTGGTGTTGACCTAAAAGATGTAAATATGCGCTTGGTTGCTTTTGGGATTGGACTTATATTTTTAGGTAAAACTTGAATATTTTTATGTATTTTCGATTTTTAAGGGAGACAAAATGAATGTGATGAGACAATACTTGAACCTCTTCGTGCACTTTCCGATCCTTTTGGAAAAATTGCTTCAACATTGGTAGATGTTTGTGCTTATGCTGGTACTGGAAATGTATTAAAAGTACAGGAAATGTTGCATATTTGTTCCGAACATTACGAGAAAGAAGAACAAAAGGATGAGGTTGTGATTTTTTTAAAAAGATTTTTATTTATTAACTCCTTCAGTCTAAAACTAAAATATCTCCTGGTGCTCCCTTACCTGACATTACGGCACCATCAGCATCCGTCAATGGGAATACAGACGAAGGAGAGACTAATGCTTCAAGCTCTACAAAAACACAACCGAAAAGTGAGGAAGTTGCTAATGAGTGTTTAAGTCAAGCGGTTGCTGTTATTGGTATTGCACTTGTTGCTATGGGGGAGGATATTGGTTCACAAATGTGTCTTCGCCAATTTGGACATTTGGTTAGAGAATTAATTAATCCTACATTAGACTTTTTTCTTAAGTATCGCTATGGAGAACCAATAATTAGACGTGCTGTTCCCCTAGCACTCGCTTTGTTGAGCCCATCAAATCCTCAATTAACTGTCATTGAAACACTCAGCAAATACAGCCACGATTCTGATGCAGAAACGGCACGAAATGCAATATTTGCTTTGGGATTAGTAGGTGCTGGAACTAACAATGCTCGAGTACTAGCAATGCTTCGCCAATTAGCTACATATCATTCACGAGAACAGGTTTGAAATTACAAGAACATTAGGTTTGAAATTTTCAGAAAACAATGATTCTTCTACGAATTTCTCAAGGCCTAGTCCATTTGGGTAAAGGAACAATGACATTAAACCCATTTCACTCTGATCGTCAACTAATTTGTCCAACTGTTGTAGGTGCATTGCTTTGTGTTTGTTTGGCTTTCATCGACTCTGAGCAAAGTTTTATTTTAAATATTTTTTCTATATGTTATTGTCTCATCTTTCAGCTGTACTTAATGGTAAACAACATTATTTACTTTTCTCGTTAGTTGCTGCTATTCAACCTCGAATGTTAATAACTGTTGTACAAGATGAAAAGGATAAGAATGAATTAGTTCAAAAATCTGTTAGTTTGATTAAATTTGTTTTTTAATGGAAAAAGGGGGGAAGGGGTGACAAAATACTCATTCTGTTATAAAGGTGCAAGTTCGAGTTGGCCAAGCGGTTGATGTCGTTGCTCAAGCAGGCAAACCTCGTGCAATTACTGGATTTCAAACACATTCAACTCCTGTACTATTAAGCTATGGAGAGAGAGCTGAACTTGCCGATGATGATTGTAAGCGATTTGTAATTTTTTCTAATCTTTGATTGTTTTGAAGATGTTCCATTGACGCCAATATTGGAGGGAATCGTGATATTAAAGAGTAAAGAAAACGATGATGGGAAGAAGATTAAAAAATGAGATAACTAAATTTTTTTATTCTTTATCAACAATACATTTTGTTTAATTAAAAGCTCTGCTTTTATTTTTTACATGATATTTACGTACCGGAATCTTCCTTTGACGAATAGTTCATGTACCATATTAATTTTGTTCATGGTAATTTCTTAGCGATGAAACGATAGGCTGAATTTCTAAATGGGCCAGATGAGTGCCGTTATTTTAGTGCGAGCCAAACTGGAACTCAGTTGGTAGCTTTAAGTTGGCGGCTCTCGCCTGGTATCACTCAGATGACCCAAACCGAATCAGAAGTTTAGAGATTTTTTCGATTTGTTTCTTAAAGTTTTTACTTCTTTCCATAATCCTGCTTGATCTGATCGATTTAAGTTTTCGGCGCTACGACACGGGCACAGTGAGTCAATTGCACAGAGAGACAATTGCACAGACGACAACTGCACAGTGGACAATTGTACAGTAAGAGTGGTTAAGTGCAAGTGTGTTAGATTCGGAAAGGAAATAAATGTTACTTTTATAATTATTAATAAATATTATTAGTTTATTAAAATTAAATTTTATTCCCCTTTAGTTATGTAATCTAACTGAACGCCTTGAAAATGGGTTTTCAGGGGACAAATAATAATCTTGAGGCAAGATGTTTCGAAATTAAAAAATATTGAATATAAAAAATTTAAAAATATTTTAATTTAAATTTCGAAACATTCTGCCTTAGGCTTGGCATCATGTTTGGTCTGGTCTTCTTCATGGTCGTCCTCGTCTTAGCCAGTTTGTAAAAAGAATGTTAAAGGAATTTACAAGATGGGAAGAAATTGTGAGAGAATTTCATATTTCTCAAGCTGATAGTATAAGATACTTCATAAAGAATAACTTTAAGATTTTTTAAACACAATTAAAACATATTAAGGGGAAAAGGATTTCGTCGAAGAACAATATACCATAAAGATGTAAACTTACGCAAATTTATGCTGAATTCGAACAGCGAGGAAAGAATCCACTTTGATATTTGCGCACTATCTCTTTCGGCCGTCACTAATTCTTTTTAAAAAAACTTATTACTGTGCAATTGTCCACTGTGCAGTTGTCGTCTGTGCAATTGTCTCTCTGTGCAATTGACTCACTGTGCCAGTGTCGTGTCACGAAGTTTTCAGGCCTGTTTCTTAAGTTTTGACTAATTGGCATTTTGTTTTTTCTAGAACTTTCTATCGCCAACTATTCGCGAGCCTTAATGAGCAAAATAGTGTGTGAAAGAGAAATGGATGAAAAGTATGTCTTCTGCTCTTGAAATTCGCTGAAGCCTTCATGCCTGGTCTTGCTTCAACAGTTTTTATGCTCCTCTTCTACGTAGCCGACGAGAAGGTTTAAAATACTTCTTTTAATTTATTAAAATATAATTTTAGACTGATTTTTCGGGTCATGACGAGAATTCAAACCTAAATTCAATGCAAAACGAAGAGAAGTTGCATACTTGGAGAATCTTCTGGCTGATAAAGAACGAGAATTTTGGGATATTGAATGATTCTCTTTCTCTACTGTTAGAATAAAAGGTTTCTTTTCATAATCCTTTACCTTTCTTATTTATTATTTTTAGTGCCGAGTTCACTTTAGCCCGATTTGTTTGAACCCTCCGGATGTCGCATTTTTGAACACCTCCTGGTGGAGTACAGAGTTCTGTAGAACCTCCTGAATGAGAACCAGTTCTATTAACCTTCTGGTGGAGTACGAGTGCTGTAGAACCTCCTGAATGAGAACCAGTTCTATTAACCTCCTGGTGGAGTACGAGTGCTGTAGAACCTCCTGAATGAGAACAAGTTCTATTAACCTCCTGGTGGAGTACGAGTGCTGTAGAACCTCCCGACTCTGTCGATTGCTAATTGTGTTCACTATACCAGGCTCTGCCAGTTTGTTAATGGAACCAGGCTTTTTCAGTTGCTAATTGTGTTCACTATACCAGGCTCCGCCAGTTTGTTCATGGAACCAGGCTTTTTCAGTTGCTAATTGTGTTCACTATACCAGGCTCTGCCAGTTTGTTAATGGAACCAGGCTTTTTCAGTTGCTAATTGTGTTCACTAGACCAGGCTCTGCCAGTTTCTAATTGGGTTTACAAATGGTGGGTGTCGGAGCAGTGTGCATTAAATCGTGTTCAATGAATCCAGTTCTGGCAGGCCTTTGTTCTTGAACCATGCTGTTTAGCGCAGTGTTCACGGACAAAAGGTGGTGTCAGCGTTGTGTTCATTGAATTTTTGCCAGGGAACGCTCGGTTCTGAGTGGAACTCCATACCCACGGAGTTTAGCTCTGAGCTTGAGTAGTTCCCGTTTGTTGGTCTTCTTGGCGATTGCTTCTCCCTGAATTTCAATGCATTGGACATGGACATTTTCCAGGTTTTTTTTAATATTATCTTTTATATAGCCTTTAATGGTTGCACTGTTAAATATGAGTTCCACGCCAATTTACACATTTATGGGGATATATATTAACTGCATATCGAACAGCTGCTTTTATTGAATCTTGTCCAGCTGATCAAGATATTCTTCATCATTATAAGGTTTTTCTTTTTAACTTTTTTTTGGCTATTCCAACCCTTTTAGGAGCAATTAAATTTGGCAATTGATATGCGAGTAACACTTGAAACTCCAACAAAGACATTAACTATTCCAGAAGGTTTTTTTATATTTATTTTTTCTTTAAACTTTATTTTTTAGATGTTCTTCAAGATCTCAATAATGGATTTCAGACAGGAGAAGGAAGTAGACAATAAAAGTATGGAAAGCAATAAATAAATAATAAATATAAATTAATTTTCTTTTGTGTAAGAGGACTGGATAAACTTCTTTGGAGCAGTAATTTGTGGAAATGTTAATGGAACTTTTGGAGCAGCTTGTTCAGGAATGGAAAGGTTTACTTATTCTGTGGTTAGGGCAAAGCCTGACGAAAAAATAAAGTTTGCAAAGTTTGAAGTTGAAGAGGCTGTTTGTGAAAAATAATTTTAAATAAAACTTTGAATATTTTTTATTTCAACGATGAAATTATTTCATTTTTTTCACCTTTTTTCAGTTTTTTAATCAATAAAATGAATATACAACTTTGAAGCTTTATCTTTTTCTAAAAATTCTTCTTTTACTCTGGCCTCATTTGTGTTCCTCCCTTGGCATTTTTCAGAAAAGGTTATCGACGTCGAGAACGCACAAATGAAAGAAAAAATAGGATAGGAACTAATTCCTAAGCATGTTTTTTAAACTAATTGGTATTCACTAGTGTACATTTTTATGTAAAATAAAGCCTTAGAAAAAAGTGAAGGTAGAGAACAAAAAAAAAAAGAATTTGTTGTGCCAATAGCTTTAACCCAGAAGATCAAGCTTTCGTAAATACAAGTTTTAAATCAGTTCTAGGGTGTCGTTTAGTCTGTTGTTCTTTTGGGTCTTCAAATGGCATCGACTGCCTTTAGCTAATGTCTATATATTCTTCCCTCACTTTGATCTATTGTCGAAGCATCTTTTTGCCAATGCCTTGTATTCTTCCATCTATGGGAATACACTGCTTAAGGCCAAATTTGCTTTATAAAATATTGAGAATGACGATTCTTTGCCAAATATATTGACTTAAATTTAGAAACCCCTTCTAATAATTTTTTAAAAAATTGTAGATATGTCCCATGTTTCTTTATCTTTATTGTTGGCATCTATTCTTCTAGTACATGGCCAAATTCTTCTGGGCAGAAATATTAATTCCATACGAGTCCAAGAAAAATAAAAAGTCCATTAGTTAATAATTGAAAAATATCAGCCAAACAAATTTCAAACATTATTCTGTAGAAACTAGGTATTTTGACGATAATTTTTACAAAGCAAAAAAAGCTGTAAAATTAAGTTTAATTTTTTAAAGAAATAAATATTAATAGAAATACCGGTGAAATAGCAATTTGCATTATTAAAAAAAATACATGCGAGAAATACTCGTGTTATTGGATAAATTACAATTCCATCCATTATTTATTTATTTTTAAAATATTTCAAAAAATTTTATGGATTTAATTCTATTTTTAAAAATATTTATTTCACTTTATTGCCATTAACAACCTCTTTTTTGATTAATCAAGTATTACAGCCGCTACAGTGTTTTTAGACCTTGAGTGGTTTTTTGGTTAGAATTAATTTTTTAAGCCTTAAACAATTGTAATGAATTAACGTTTAATTATCCATCAGTTTTTCCAGACTGTCCATCAATTACTGGTTTTGCTTTTAGCCTTTAAGGCCCAAATGGCATTGCATTTAGTTTCTGCCAAGCATGTGCATTGTCCTGTTTGTGTTACCGCTATAGAATATTCGTTGTTTGCCGGAGTCTCCTCCGTAAATAATTATTTTAAAATTGATTAAATATTTTAATTATTCTATCCAAAAGAAGCCTTCCAATATTTTTATTCTCATCGTTTTATCACCACTGATAAGATTAACTTTTTCCAAACTTGAGATTTTAATTTATTGAACTTTAAATTTCCTTTAACTTTATTTAGGTATACTGTATTTTAAGAACATTTTTACATCTCCAAATCTTCAGTCAATTTATTAATTTTCCCAATTAATATTGGAATTAAATTTGCACAACCAGCAGGAGTACATACTGAGAAAAACATTGATAATTTTGTTTCTAATTCTGTCGAACACATTTTAATAATTTATGAAAACTACACATGACTATTTCAATTTGTGTGCGGAAAAATCAAATTTTGAGGTTCCGTGCATTACGGAGTTAAAATTTTCGTCCGAGACGGGATCCGCGGGTTAATTCAATCCGGAATATCACCAATCCCGAAAATTTTAAAAATAACGGCCTTCCGGAACACTAATTATACAGTAAGAAAAGGCACTCTATCTTTACTATGAAACGGCTTTTATATATGGAAATTTTTAAAGTCGTTTACCATTTAATTAATGAAAAATTTGGCTAGCAATACATACGTTAAAAATCGATAAAATCAATATATCAATTTTCTATTATTTAAAAAATTATCTAAAAGTTTATAAACTTCAAAAAAAATCGATAAAATCTATTTATTGATTTTTAACAAACTAATATTTCAAAACTTTATACAAATACAGTAAGAAAAGGCAATTTTTCTCTTTGCGTCGAAACAAAGTAGCAAATAATTTAATTATAAAAAGCCGTTTCAAAGCCAAAGAAAAAGCTATTTTTCCTTACTGTATTGAGGCAGAAACAGCTTATTTATTCAATATTTATAAAGTATTTATGTGAAATTCTTCAAAACCGGGAACGGGAAACGAACGTTGAACGGGTAGGATCCGAAATCAAAAATTCTTGTACCAGTTTTACTCCGGTGTCAACATAAAATTCTACAAAAGCTTAATTTCAAATAAATTAGAGGCAAACCTACGCAAATTTTGTCAAAGTAGTTTAAAGAGTAATTAACTAAACAAATTATTAGTCAAGTGTAAGAAAAAGTTATTTCAGCTCTTATTAATAATTATTTTGTAGTAGATTAAACGAAATGAGAGCCATTTCTGGCCTTTTCCATTCAAGAGGATTAATTAAAATATATTTATTTCTTATTTTAGAATTTTACAAAGAATCAAGATTGAATAAATTTATGTAAAGAACAAGTTTATTTTATATATATTAGCCAATTTATTTAAAGAAAAAAATATTTGTAACTTTTAATTAGTCTAAATAAGGCTTCTTTTTTAAGTAAATCTGTCTATGAGTGCATAAATAAATTCTTTGAAAAGAGTTAAAGAAATAATTATTTTATTAATTTCCCATTATTTTATTACAATTTTTCTTTATAAATATTTTATAATTTACTTTTTTTCAAATTTTTAAAAAATGGAAAAGCTAAAAATTGGTAAGTTTTTTTAATTATTATTTTTTTTTTATTTAAAAACATTTTTTAAAGGAATATTTTGTCTATTTTTATTAATTAGTTATTCAACAAATGAAGGACGTATTTACAAAGTTAAATCAAATTTAAAATTAAAACAACAAAAAACATGTAAAGTAAGAACATTTTTTAAATTAAAAAAAATTTTTTTTTCTTTCCTCAAAAAAAAAAGGCTTATTCAAACCCAAAGTTACATGTATTAATGGACAGAATTTGTCATTTATGTCATGAAATGTTTTCTCATTCAATGCCTAATTTTAGAGCAGAATGTTCAGAAAATTGTTATAAAAATTTAAAATTTAAAAATTGTTTAAATATGTTCTCTGTTTTACCTTCAAATGGAAAAAATAATAATTTAAGCAAATATTTAATTGAAGAAGAAGAGGAGGAAGAAGAATAAAATTTTAATTAAATTTAAATTAATTAATTAAAAATAAAAAAATATTTTTCAACGCTAGAAAATTATTCCAAAAACAACATTTAATTATTTTTTAATAACAAAAAAAGATTTAAAAAATAAAATTAAAAAATAATTTCAAAATAAAAGAAATTATTAAAATAATTAAAATCCAAAAAAAACCTGACAGGGAATATTCCAAACTTTTTTTTTCTTGGACATTTTCATCCTCATTTTGAGGACATTTTTTCCAATTTAAAAGTTGTGATCGCATATAAAATTTTGAAACTTCAACAATTCGAACATATGCCCATTTGCCTAATAAAGAAGAATTTTTTTCTAAAGAATTTTCTTCAAATGGATTTGGTACTAAAATGTGCTCTAAAAAATAATTGTTTTTTTTATTTAAATAAATTTAAAAAAAATAAATAACCATAACATTTATTATGTCCAACAAAACTTTTTCCATCAGAAGCACGTTCACAAATTAAAACCCAATATTCCTTTCCAATTCTTGATTTATCATAACGATGATAAGAATGAAAAAGTTTAGTCATCTCTGAAGTACGTCTACGGGCCTAAAATTTTTTTTTAATTAGAAAGTGAAGTCGAAAATAAAAACCTCAATTGTATTTATTTTTTTCAAACGAGCAGCTGGCGTTCCCGGACGAGGATAAAATTGATTGATAAAAAGACTCGGAAATTTATATAATTTAATTAATTCCATACTTTCTTCAAAATCTTCTTCAGTTTCTGTTGGAAAAGCACAAATAAAATCTGTGGCAATGTAAATATTTGGAACTCTTAAAATTTTTTTAATTAAAAAAAAGACATTTTCTTCTTTAAAAACCTTTCAATTAAATAATCAACAATTTGACAAAAATGTTCTTTTGTATATTCTCTTTTCATATCACTTAAAACTCCATTACTTCCAGATTGAACAGGAATATGTAAAAATGAATAAACTTTTGGGTGATTTAAGATCTCTGAAATTTCTTCTAAATGGTCTAAAATATAAGGAGGATTTGTCATTCCCATTCTCATCTTTTTTTTTTAAATTTAAAAATTAAAAAGATCTATTTTTATACCATACAACCATCAGGAATTATTTGAATTAATGCTTGGAGTAAATCAGGAATAACCATGTCAAAATCTCTTCCCCAAGCTCCCAAATCTTCAGATGTAAGCCATAATTCTCGACATCCTTGTTCTGTTAATGCTTTTTTTGCTTGGGCAACTAAAGCAGTTAAAGAAAAGCTTTTTAGATCTCCTCTGGCTGCCTAAAAATAATTTTTAAAAGTTTTAAAATTAAAAGAAACCTTTGTTTTGCAATAAGTACAATGATTTAAACATCCACTATTAATTGCAAGAATTTCAATAAATTCATTTCTTCCTTAAAAAAAAAAGAAATTAAATTAATTAAATTTAAAAAAAGGGTAAGGGAGAACATTTTGTACCCATTAAAAGTTATAAAAAACAAACAAACTCATTTTTGGAAGATTAAGGTCCATAATTTTCGTCAATTTATTCTGTCTTGAAAGAAATTTAACATTATTTCCTTTTAAAGTTTCTTCAATAGCATTAACAATTTTATCAATCTGTTGAACACCAATAACGCTGACATCTTTTAACCAAGAAATTGTTGGCGCTGCCTAAAATTTCTGGCTAAAAACAATTTTTAAGAGCAAGAAAAACCTGAGGAACACAACCAGCAACAACAACTTTTTTCATTTTAGCTTTAGCTTCTTTTACTTGATTTTCTAGCATTGTTTCAGATGGAGTTTTGACTGTACCTTTATTTATTTAAGAAAAAAGAAATTAATTTTTTAAAGAAAAAAAACAAACAGCTATTTAAAAGCCAAATATCAGCCAACTCTTTTTCTGAAGTAATTTTAAATCCAGCGTTTAATAAAAGACCAGCCATATATTCAGAATCAGAATTATTATGTGAACATCCCCAAGTTCGTAAATAAACGATTTTATCTTTTAAATTAAAAATAAATAAATAAAAAAACCTTTAATTTTAGAGAGAGAAAAAAAAACTTACTCCAAGGAAGCAAACTTTCCAATTCATTAATTTCTTCTAAATTATTATCAACCATCGTTTTTATTTTTCTTTTAGTTTTAACATTAAAGAATGTATCAAATTTGCCTTTAACCAAACCATTTTGTTTATTTTTAATAGAAATTCCTTCTTCAAATGAATCTTCAATATCTAACATTTTTATACTTTAAAAAATAAAATATAAAATTTAAATTTAAAAAAAATCAAAGAATAAATAAATTAATAAGTTGAACACAAACAAATACTTTAAAAAATAATTTTAAATATAAACAATTTTTTGTTCACTAAAATTAAAATAAATCAGAAAATTTAAGCAATCTTTGTGCACGCATTGAAGTGAGCGAAGAAACTTTTATCAATTTTAGAGGTTTTTTTTTAATTATTTTGAATCGTCTATACCAAAAGAAGCATCAGAAAACTAAAATAAATTATTTAAAACCGCACAAATATTTTTTAATTTTTACTTACTATACTAGGCCCTCTTATCGATATTTGACTGTCAATTGCTTCAAAAAGTTCAGGCGGAGAAGGAACACGTCTAAAAATTGAAAGATTAACAAGCTTAAAAAGAATTTTAAAGAAACCCGCTCTCCAATTTTGACCAAATCCTTTCATTTCCTAAATAAATTTCAAAGGCCCCTGTCGATTGAAGCATTCTAAAAACAAAATAAAATTATTTTAAAAATACTTTAAAAAATTCAAACCCTTCAATTGCATTGGAAAACAGAAAAACCATAATAGATGCCGACATTTTATTGCTAACCATCCATTGAAAGAATCGCGGAGTTTGGATTCCAAAAGAAGGGAAAGGATCTCTTCCCATAATTATACAAATAATTAAACCAATTTTTATAAAACCCAGCAACTAAAAAAGATTTAGAAAATTGTAGAAAGCAAAAACTTAACAAAATATCCCCAAAAATAAAATTTATAAACCTGTGCAGATAATCCTCTGACAAGTCCAGGTGCATAGTTTTCTCCTTTAACATCAATCCCTGGATATTTATCTCTTAGAATTTGAGAAAATTGTTCAAAAGCCTGTCTGTAACCACAAGATACACTAAATTAAAATTTAAACAAAAAATTTTTAATTAAATACCAAAATGCAAATTTCACAGGTGGCATATTAATTGGAGGTTTAAAGGTTCCTTTTTGATTTTCTCTAGTTGGTTCTCTAATTGTTAATTCATCTTCTTGTTCTGGCTGAGCTTCTTTTGAATATTTAAATGATGGTTCTTCTTCGTTTCCTTCATCAAATTGATTAAATGAATCCTTATTGTCTTCCTCTTTTAATTGTGTATTTTCATTACTTAAAACCTCATAAATTGAAATAATTGTTGTAGATGCTAATAATATCACAAATATTTTATCCATAACTAAAAGGATAAAGCTTAAATTTATTAAAGTGGTAAGGAAAAGATGCAACAACTAGAGAAGAATAGAAATAAACGTGACCCGACATTTCGGTAACGCGACATTTCGGTAATAAGCCAAAATACGACATTTCGGTAACCGACATTTCGGTAATGGCGACATTTCGGTAACCGACATTTCGGTAATTAACTTCAATTCAAAATTTCGGTAAATGACATCTAAATCAATAAAATTTTGGCGTCCATGTTTCCGATTCCTTCCCATACGATTAATAACTTTTAATTTTATTTTTTACTTAAATTTAGGTGGTAATTAATGCAAGATTAGGAATAATGAAAGGAAAGACGCACTTATTTAGCACAAAGGTTTAATTTTTTATTTATTTTAAATTTTTATTTTGGACATTGATACACATTTCAGGTGACTGGAGACCGTTTAACCGAGATCGTCCATCAATAGCAAGAGCGGCGAAAAGGATGATGAATGTGTACATAGCTACACTCGGAATTAAAGGTCTCAATCATCCCCCATCAATTCAAAAAGTACTTGTGAAGCAATTAGGAAAATTTTAAGGAAAAGCTGGTCCTTGTTCAAGGTTTTAGTTTTTAAATTAAATGTTAAACAATTTTGTAGTTTTTAAGCACATTTGTACCGAAATGTACAATTTTTAAGTATTACCATTACCGAAATGTCGTTTACCGAAATGTCGCCATTACCGAAATGTCGGTTACCGAAATGTCGTTTTACCGAAATGTCGGTTACCGAAATGTGGTGGAGCCGAAATAAAAGATGGATTGTGAATAGTCTACTACAAACTAGAGACCAGTAAAAATAGTTTAGCTCTCTTTCATAATTAGACACAAATAAAAATACTGATAGAGAAATAAAGAAAAAGAAAATAGTTGAATAATTTGAACATTATAGATAAGGATTTGGCTCCACCACATTTCGGTAAACGACATTTCGGTAATGACGACATTTCGGTAATGGTAATACTTAAAAATTGTACATTTCGGTACAAATATGCTTAAAAACTACAAAATTGTTTAACATTTAATTTAAAGACTAAAACCTTGGAACAAGGACCAGCTTTTCCCTAAAATTTTCCTAATTGCTTCACAAGTATTTTTTGAATTGATGGAGGATGATTGAGCCCTTCAATTCCGAGCGTACCCGTACACATTCATCATCCTTTTCGTCGCTCTTGCTATTGATGGACATCTCGGTTGGCAACGTTACACCAGTCATCTGAAATGTGTATCAATGTCCCAAATAAAATTTAAATAAAATTAAAAATTAAATTAAAAATTAAACCTTTGTGCCAAATGCCGTCTTTCCTTCCATTACTCCTGATCTTGCATTAATTACCACCTAAATTTAAATAATAAACAAAATTAAAGGTTATTAATCGTATGGGAAGGGATCGGAAGTATGGACGCCAGAATCTAATTGGATTAGATGTCATTTACCGAAAATTTGAATTTAGTTAATTACCGAAATGTCGGTTACCGAAATGTCGTATTTTGGGGCATTACCGAAATGTCGGTTACCGAAATGTCGGGTCACGCCAGAACGTCCCAAAAGAGTATCGCCAAAAGAGTATTTGCCAAAAGAATCTTCACTAAATTATGGCGATACTCTTTTGGCAAATACTTTTTTGGCCGTTACTCTTTCGGCGATTCCTTTTGACGATATTCTTTTGTCCTCCCACCGCAACAGAATGGCAATAAAATTTATTTTATTCAAAAGAGCCGCTTGAGTCTGTTTAAATTAGTGAGGGTGGGATCCGGTCTCAAAATCCCGTTATTCTTAAAATTTTCGGGATTGGCGGGATTAATCCCGGGATCCCGTCCGGACCAAAATGTTAACTCTAGTCCTTCTACGGGACCCAAAAACTCTATTTGTTCGCACACCACTTTCCTTGTTAACTACTCTATCACTCTTTGAATTTAAAAATTTATTTGATAAATTTCAGCCTAATTTGTTCGAGCTAATTGTAAGCTGCTGAAGAATGTTCCTTAAATCGGTTTTTAAATGTGTTCTGTCTGTTAATTCTGCAACAAATCTTCATATGAGTCCGATTTTGTTGCAAACTCGTGGGGTCGGTAGACGTGTTTTGGAAATTGCTGCTCCACCACAGCGACATATGACCTTTTTCGTTTGTTTTATTTTTAATTATTATTTAATGTTTTTTGATTTTTAAGCAACATTCTGCGCTTTTTTCTTCTCTTGTTTTATTGATTCTTTCATATCCAACATATATGCTGTTGAATCTTGATAATATCCGTCCACCACAAAAAGTTGAACTTTCTGAAGAATTGAATGCAGAGTTGGAGGAACGCAGAAAGCTTCGTGCTGAGGGGAAGTTGAATGTTTTGGTTGCAAAGACCTAAGATTGAAGAAGAAGAAAAAGTGAAAATTGATAGGGAAAAATTATTTTAAATATTGAATTTTGTGAAATAATATATAATCAATTAAAATTGTTTTTTTGGTTGCAAATAGAACATAAAAGTTGTAGAAAATTGGACCCCTTTTTATGAACAAAATATCTCCATTCTTTATATTTAATTTTGTCTGGTGTTTATAAGTTTGTTCAAATTCAATAAACAAAAGTCATAAAAATTAAATAAAATTTTGGTTGTTGTTATTTTTAATCTATTTATTATTTTTTAATTAAAAATATTTTACCTCATTATTTAATTTAATATACAATTTTTCAGTAAATATTTCTAAAAATGTCTTCTAATATTTCAAATCAATTAAGTGGTGAATCTCCTTCCAAAGCGTCTTCTGACGGATCCCCACCTAGAGAAGAAAGTTTTATTGAATCCTTGAAATCGCAAGTGGATAAGGGAAACATTGAAGAAATTATAAGGACACAAAAACGATCGTTTAGTTTAATTTTTTATTAAAAAATTTTCTTTTAAAGATTAGAACGTTTTGAAAAAACAAATGAAATGCTGGGGAATTGCTGCATTTTAACTGAGAAAAGATTGGAAAGTGTCAAAAAGGAATTTAATTTAAGCAAGGAACAAATTGTGCAAGCAAAGAATGATTTGGATTTTATTTTTAGAAAAATTTTGGCTTTAAAAAAAGCTTTGGCTAAAGAATATCCTAAAGAATACGAAAAAGAAGGTTTCTTAATTTCTTTTAATAATTAAACTTTAATTTTGTTTTAAGTTGGTCAGCGAAAAGAATAAATAAGAGATTGAAATAAATATAAATTTTGTATATGTTTTAAATTAAATTAATAAAATTTTTGAAATAATATTTTTTTTTTATTTTTAACGTTTAAGCTGTTCGCTGTTTTTATTTATTTTTTTTAATTTGTAAAATTTATTTAGTTTTAAAGGAAATGTTTATAAAAAAAGAATTTAAAGGACCTCTTTTCCTCGCTTCTTCAATCGTTTTTACTGTTGCAACAATTTTTGCAGTTTTATGGGACATTGAAAGACAAAAAAATAGAAGGACAGAATCTGCAAGGTTTATTTCTAATTTTTGTTTCAATTCTCCTAATTTTTCAAATTAATTTTTAGATATAGAATTAACCAAACAGCTCAACAATATTTAAATTTGGCTGACTATATGGAACAAAAACAAAGGTTTGAAGATTACAAAAGAAGGGCAATGGCAAACAGTGGAGAAAATAACGAAAAATCTTCTCTTTGATTATTCTAGGTTGAAAAAAAAATTGTTTTTTAATTCAAAAATAAATGTAGAAAGGTTTCCTTTGAGTTATTCAAATAAAGATATTGATTTTGCCTATGAGGATTCGAACCCAGACCCTTAAATTTATTTTGGGGCCGTAAACCGCTAGGATAGCGATCGCTGTGGGTTTTTAGAAATATTTAACTAATGTATTGAAATCAAGAATTAGAGCTTTGCGCACTTTTTAAAAGATTTTAAAAAGAATTATTGGCACTATTTAAGTAAATTAAAAAATGTCCATACATTATACATAATTCACAATAACAACTCACATCAATAATGGAGGAAATTGAGTGGTTTTGTCTCCTACTAATGCTCTTCTTGGGAATTTGGTTGTATTACCATTATGGTAAGTGATTTAGTTTCTACTTAAGCTTTGTCATTTTTAAAGCAGAATCGTCAGAGGAAAAGGAGGAGGATGTGGATGAAGAATTGGGAGAGTTACTTCAAATTAGTGCTGAACCAAACGGAAGAGATGAAAGTAGTATATCAGGGGAAGAAGAACCGTCAAAGGAGAGGGTACACATTTCTGTTCGGCCCATAAAAATTGTGTCAGTAACATCGTCATTGGGTAGAAATAGTAAAAGTAGTAGAAAATCAAAAAGTAACAAACATACAAGCAACAAAAAGTCGACAGGAAGTAGAAGGAAAAACAACAAGAAAGGTAAAGTTGTGTTAATTGAAATTAAAGTCCCCTTTTTTAAAGGCATTGGTAGTTCAAGCAGCAAAAGGAGCAATCATAGATCGACAAAAAGTGGACGGAAAAGCAATATGAAAGGTTAAAAATTATTTAATAAATAAGCTAGTGTACCTTTTTAGGCAGTGAAAGTTCAGGCATCAAAAGACGTAGTCATAGAAAGAAATAGATAAACCTGAATGGATGAAATTTGACTATAATACATATACCTAGGTTGTTTTAATTATAAATTGTTGTATATAAATATTGCTCATCTTATTTTTGATAATAAAAAAAAATAGTGGACACCTTTTATTTCAATCAAAAATTATTTTACTAGGGTCTTTAAAAAAAAATTTTAGAAATATTCTTAATTGTATTTAAGAAAAATACAACTTTTAAACTCTAAAACAAAGCCAGAAACTTGCCTACCACACAAAGGATTCGACCCTGCACCATGCTCCGAAAATAAGTTACCAGGCAAGAACACTACCACTCAGCTACCGAGACGACATTTGCCTTTCTTTTTTAATTAACAAAATATAATTCTTTAATTTTTATAAGAAATTAAAATAATCAACAAAAAGCGATCCTTCTTCAATTTCCAACAACGTAATTAGATACTTTACATTCCTGCATTAATTGTTCAATGCTTGATTTTCTTCTTCTTTTTCTATTTCCATCAAAAGCATTTGGAAATTTAATAATCATTGTTTTTATGTGTTTTTTTAAAACTTTAGGGAAAATCTTTCCATCTTTTTTATTATCCTCAATAAAATCCAAAAATAAATCAAAAGCAACCTCTGATTGTCTATCACTTAAACGATGTAGATCAAACAAAACAATTAAAAAATTTGTATAAAAATCTTTAGTGTCCACTTCAGTTTCTTCTTTAAAAATAATGTTAAATAATTAATTAAAAGAAACCTGAAGTAATTTCTTCAATCAAAATTCTCCAAAAAGGCCCAAGAAAAGCAGCTATTTCATACTTTGCCATTAACTTTTGAAAGATTCCTGATAATTGTAATACATCATTCTGTGTTAGTAACCTCAAAATTGTTCTAAAAATTTAAATTTTAAAGTCTAAAACTTTTCTAAAGGCCAAAATTCTAGGTCCGAAAATATAAAAAAATCCCAAAAAAATAAAATAAAAAATTAACCAACTTTCTGGGTAGTTTATCCAATTCCAACCTCTCACAAATAACAGTAGCAGTCTGAAAAATAATTTCAGCAGAAGAAATATTAAAATTATGGAGAAGCAACTTTAACAGATTTTTTCCAATTTCATCAGAAACAGAGACGTTAATTACTAAGGTACAAGCAATCATAATTCCACAATATTTAAACGATTCTAAATTTGATCTAAAAAGGATAATTAAAATTTTAAATTAAAGAAAAAACCTTAAAGAAATTCCAATAAAAGGGACAAAACGAGAAATTAATTGATCATCCATTGTTGGACCTCTGTTTTCAATTAAAGTTGAAAAGAGTGAAACCAAAAAGGTGAAATAATGTTGCAGTTTGCTGTTTACATAGTTTTCATCCAATAGAATAGAATTATTGATAAATTTAGTCAAAGCAGTAATTAACCAATAAGAACGTCCACTCTGACAGGCACGACCTTTTATTTAAATTTAAAAAAGTAATAAAATAAAAAAAACATAGAATATAGTGTGGAATAGGTCCTGCATCCTTTTGAAATTCTTCCAACCAACTTAAATCGGGAGAATTAAATTTTAAAATATTCAAAAGTCGACCAAAAGAATTTACTTCATGAAATGGCAGAAAAGTTAAAAACAAAGATTCTGCATTATATGAATGAATCTTAAAAAAAGTTAATAAGCTTATAAAAGAAAACTTGTAAATTTAAGAAAATCTAAAGATTTTAAAAAATTTTGACCAATATGGAACCGAACCCACAACCCCAAAATTCACTTACTAAACCATTACCGACTACCCCAACATCTCAAGTAAAAATATTTAATAAAACAAACACTTTATAAAAATAAACCTGAAATTTATAAATAAGCCATTCAAGAACTTCTCTACAGCATTGATGGTGAAAATAAGGAGATAATCGCAATAACAGTTTATCAATCTTTTTATTTAATTCATTATTTTCTTCTTTCCCAATAATTGCTCTATTAAATTTAAGCATCTTCTTTTCAAATAATTCTGGTTCATAAGTATCAAAATCATCATCTAATTTTTTCATTCCTGCCAACCCAGCAAGACCTAAAATATATTAATAAAAAGAAATTAAAAAAAGTTAAGCAAACCAATTTTATAAAAATCATCACGATCATAACTTTCAGCATCTTGTTTTTTAAAAATTAAGGAAGAATAATCCCGTTCTACAGCCAAAGCTTGAGTTGGAGCTTTTTTAAGTTTTTTAAGTTGAAGTGAAAGTGAAGACATTTTTTAACTTTCTTCTAAAAAAATAATTTGAATTAATTAAATATTCTTTGAAAATCTATAAAATGTTTATTGTTAGAAACTAAAAATATAAAAAAAATTTGGCGACAAAACGGACGTTAAAAGTAAATAAAGATAAATAAAAAAATAACATTAAAAATAGAAATAAAGAGAAGAAAATAGTAAAGTGGAAGAAACATAGAATTAAGCAAATAATCCTACAGTATAAGATCGATAGTCATCTATTTACATCACATTCTTTTCTTCCTTTTAAAAAGCTCGAAAGATGATTGTCAATCAGGTTTGATTTCCTTTAATTTTTAATGCCAACTTTTTTTTGCTTCCCGTACTTGTTTTTCTAATCAAAAACTTCTTAACTTAAATATAAAATTTTTGGTATAAGTTTTTTATTTTTAAGATTAAACGAAGAGTTAACAGCCTTGAGGGTAGAGTATCGAGAATTGAACTAGCTATTCACTCGATGAATGAGAGACTCGTAGCGGTAGAGGCTTTCCAAGATGAAGAGCAGAACGGCGAAGGTATTCTTTACTTTTTATGAATCTAGTGCTTAGAATCGAAGTTGTAGGGGTTTTTACGACTCCACATAAACTTTTTTAGGGCTTAACGGGACGGTCTGGGTGCAATTTTCTAAATGGGCTTTAATTTGCTAAGTTTTCTCAAAATATTTCCATTCTACTCAGTAAACTTTGTAAATACCTGCCGGTTGAAACTGTGTATTTAGAAACATCCAGAGATAGTTCAATATATTTAAATCAGGCATATATTAATTTTTAAGATGTTGGTCAGCCCGGAAACAATGGCGATCATGAAAAGTTGGTCAATGGATTCTAAATTAATGAGATTTAATTTTGTTAAATTAGACAATATGTATATGCAATTCTTAAATAAATGTTCTCTTTCTTGCTTTATACTTTTCCTGAGTTTTCAATCAACAAGGGTATATTTTAGAATGGTTTTAGTTCAGTTTGGACTCAAAATCAGTTTTTTTAGTTCCACTATGTTATATTTAATATTAAATATAAAAAAATCAATTATGTTTAGCTTCTGTTCTATTAAATTCACTCCAATCAAAAATAGTCTTTGGTAACAAAATCTCGGGAATATTCCTCTCTCTATCTCGTCGAGAAGTTGTCCAAGTTTCGTAATCATTTTTTGATTCAATTACCCAAGTTATTGCAGTAAGTGCTGCACAAGAGATTGCCACCAATCTGAATGTTAATTTGATGTACAAAAACCATGCTTTAAAAATTGGCTCTTCTCAAATCCTTAAAACCTCTTATCAGAAATTCGAAAGTCCGACTGGCCGTGACACAAGTTAAAATTCATGTTTAATTCCTATAGACGGTAATATGTAAATTATAAAAATTAACGATGAAACTCGAGCATTCCCAGTAGCCCCAAACACAAAAATCCTTGACCAAAGATAGTTTGAAATCATTGCATAAATTGTTGGGCCAGTTGAAGGGTTGGTTGCATTCTGTATAACTTTCTAAATAAATAAAGTATACATCTATAAATTAGAAATTAAACCATGAAAGCTTCTACACAGCTAGTTTATATTGTTTTATAACTGAAATTTTTAGTTAACGTACATAAAAAAGATCTTAAAAATATCATGAAACAAACAAAAAAAAATAAAACAAAAAATTTTCTTAAATTTTAATGGAAAAATATTATTACAAATATAGTACAATTAGCAGGGAAATTAAGTCCAGAAAGTATTGAGAATATCTTAATCTTTACTTCTTATCCGTGTAGAGGATAATTTTTTGTTAAAAAAAAGCTAATTATAGTGTCAATATATTTAAAATATTAAAACAAACAAAAAAGTGATTGAAAAAATCAAAGGGAGAAAACAGGTGAAGAGAGGAATATTTTTTGAAATATACAGAATGAAAAATACAAAAAAATAATTAAGTTGGGTTAGCAGCACTTATACGTTTTTAAAGTTGCTGATTTATTTTTTAAAGTAAAAAAATTCAAACTAGGCTTCGGCCTCCCACTCAATCCTGGGGTCTCCTGGCTCTTGCTCAATAATTGACTTTTCCTTGGTTAGAACTTCACTACTTGCTTGAATTTCACTAAAAATAATATTTTTATTTTTTAAAGTAAAAAAACCTTTCTTCAATAATAACAACATCACTGGATTTTGACTTAAAAAAATTTAAATTAAGATATTAGAATGTTATATACATCTTTAGCGCTTAAAGAACGATGCAAATCAGCAAGTTGAACTTGTCCAAGTTGTGCACTTCGTAATGCTGCCGTAGCTACTATATCTCGTGCACAGGACAACCCAAGACTTCCCAAATTAACAACCTTAAAAGAATCCTCAAAATAATAAATTAAAAGGGAAAACCTGTCGGTAAGACTCATTTTTGGCCTGTTCTAAAAATACATCAATATCCTCTTCATGTTTCATAAGCATTGGATGAACCCATTTTCGATAAAGAATTGAAGAACCCTTAGTCCTTTAATTGCCTTAAATATTAAAAAAAAACTCTTAAAAAATAAACCAAGGACTAAGAAGCCAAATAACAAAAACAATCTTTAATTCGTAATAGAAGGGAAACCTTAAAAGTTAAACAACAACTTTAAAAATTTAAAAAGATAAACCAAAAAGCCAAAAGAATATCAGCCAATGCTTCGCTAGCATTAAACAATGCAAAAACAATCCAATACATCATCCATTTTACATATTCTTTAACATCTTTAGTACGGACCGCCTTATAGCTAAATTATAATTATTTTTAAACTAAAATTTAATCTTAAGGAAATATTCAAACCTCCGATATCCTGGATAAAGAGTGCCTGCAAGAAGAATCACAATTCTGGAGAAGAAGGCAGAAATAACCATAAATTTGGAATATCAAGACCCGCGAAAGTTTGAGCAAAAAATATTTTAAATGCTCTAAAAGATTATGCTTTTTAAGCAAATACTGAAAGTTAAAAAAGTATGAGAAGAATAAGCATCTCCAAAGTTAGAATAATAATAAATTGCAAAAAATACGTAAAAAATTTTTTATTTAAAATTTTAGTAAAATAAATATTCTATATTGATCTTCTTTAAATACCAGATTACAACCATTGCGGCTTTCTTTTTTCCAAAAAGGCAGCAATTCCTTCCTTTGCATCAGGCAATTTTAAATTATTACACATAATGGCTGCACCTTGCCTAAATATTTTTTCAAATATTTTAGTTTTACCTCCTTTTCATCCTTCACCGTTTTGCTTTAATCTTTCTATGATTAACTTATTTTAAAAAATATTGAAAAAGGCAAAAAAGCAGAGGAGAAGTAGATGAAAAATTTTAAATTTAAATTAAAAAAGAAAACCTATTTGCTGTGTTTATATTTTGTTCAATTTGTGTGTAAAAGAATGCTTTTCCTAAGCCACAAATATGTCGACTATATTTACAAATTTCTTCGGAAATAGCCAAAGACTCTTCTTTTGCCTTCCCATCTTCTACCATTCTTGAAATAAATCCAGCATTTAATGCTTCTAACAATAAGAATTATTAAAATTATATCAAGAAAAACCTTTTGCAGTTATTGTCCTAGCTGTTAGCAACATATCCATTGCAAGTTTTCTAGGCAAATTACGTGCCAATGCAATACCAGGAGTATTACAAAAAAGACCAATTTTTATTCTAAAAAATAACATTCTTTAATTAAAAAATATATTATACCCAGGACAAGAAAATGTTGATCTTTGTGTTGCAGTAACAATATCACAAGAGCCAACTAATTGAGTTCCTGCAGCAGTAACAAGTCCGTCGACTTCAGCTAAAGTTGTTAGGAATAACTGGTTTGTTATAATATTTAATTTTATAACATATAACAAAGAAATAAAATGAACCAAACACACTCAATCTCAGAAAATAAAATACCTATGACAGGCAAAGAAATGTTCTGTATAGTCTCCATTAATTCAATACATTTTGAAAACACCCTCTTATGATTTGAGGGACCAGATTCAGGCGTCTTAATAGAATTTTAAAGTACAAAATGTGTAATAATAAAAGAAAACCAATTCATTAAGATCATGTCCTGCTGAAAAGACACTTCCTTCTGATGCAAGAATGACTGCCCTCACTTTCATATTGCTATCCAAGTCCTTTAATTCCTTGCGTAAAGCTTCCATTAAATTTAAGGAAAGAGCATTCCGTCGCTGTGGGCAGTTTAAAACCTTTAAAAAATTTTTGTTAATTTAAAGGCTAAAATAAACAAACTAATCTAGCAATTTTTCTGTCAGAATAACGTTCTATTTTAATTAAAGGCTCAGATTCTTTTGACTCAATTACAGCAGAGGAAAGTATTGAACTCGAAGAAAACATTCTGGTAGTTAAAGAATACACTGAAGTTCTCAATGGAAATAATGAAGTCATGAGTAGTCTTAATGTATTGAAAAAAATCACTAAAAATGAATAAACTAAACAATTTTTAATATATCTAATTATTTTTAAGAAAATAAAAAAGTCAAACTTTTTTTTAAATATTTGACAAACTAAAGAGTTAACATTTTGATATTTTAAAAGATTTTTTTCTGGACGATTCGATACCGCCTTTTCCCTGTCAAATTATTCAACTTCCTTAAGGCAAAGTAATAAAGTTATTCTTTTAAATTCAATCTAATTTTAAAAAAATTTTTACCAGTAAAAATGTCAACAATACATGTGGATGAAATTTTAAAATTACCATCCCAGGTAAGACTTATTTTTTATTTTTATTTTACTCATTTAGCCTCCTGAAAAACGTCAACGTTTTGACGAATTTAATGCTGAAGATATTAGAACAACAAAGAATACAATCGAATTACTTGAATCTACGGATGATGAAATACAAGAAGAAATTGATGAAGCTGCGATTAAAAGATTGTGTCTTCAGGTATTTTTTTAAAATGTTTATTCTTAAATTTATTTCTATAATTTAGCTTGATCGTAAACAGGCAAAAAACGCCGAAACTCGAATAAAGTACCCAGATGAGCCTCGAAAGTTTATGGAATCTGAAGTTGAGCTTAATACAGCGATACAGGTTTAAATTAAGGAAATTTTTATTAACGTTAAATAATTCTAAGGAAATGCATATAATTGCTGCAGAACCTCAATTTTATCATATTTTGGTAGAACAAGGTTCTGTTCAAATTTTATTACAACTTTTATCACACGAAAATGCTGATATTGTTGCTGTTGTTTGTAATTTATTACAAGTAAATAATTAACTTTTTATTAATTTTGTTTATTTTAAAGGAGTTGACAGACGTTGAAATTTTACTTGAAAGCGAAGATTGCGCAAAGATTTTAATAGAAGAATTGTTAAAAGGACAAATTGTTGAAACTTTGGTGCAACAAGTTTTAAGCAGACTTAATGAGGGTGAACAAGACGAGGCTGATGCAATACATAATGCTCTTTCTATTATTGAAAATGTTTGTTTTTTTTTTAATTTTTTTCTTCACAAGTTTATTGGATTTTTCTAATTTTTAAAGTTACTCGACTTCCACCCCGATGCCAATGAAATTTGTGTTTCCCAAGGTCTCTTTGAGTGGTTAATGATTCGTGGAACCAAAAAAGGTGCATTTGATGCAAACAAACTTTATGCTAGCCAATTATTGCATATGCTGCTACAATCAACTTTATCAGCTAAAATTAAATTGACAGAGAAACGTGATGGTGTAGATCTTCTTTTGAGAGTATTTTTTTAAACATTTTTTCTGTAATTTTCTTTTATTAAAAAGGCCTTGGCTGCTTATAAAAGACACGATCCAAATAGCCCAGATGAGTACGAACATATGGAAAACTTATTCGACGCCCTTTGCGCTTCACTTATGCATTCCCCTAATCGTCAAATTTTTCTTGATGGGGAAGGTTTGCAATTGATGAATTTAATGTTAATGTATGAATATTATTTTTTTTTTTTAAATTAATTTAGGGAGAAAAAACAATCAAGAGAGGGAGCTTTAAAGGTATTAAGCCATGCAACTGCAATTCCTGATGGAACTTCTAATTGTGATAAATTTGTTGAAATTTTGGGTTAATTTTATTTTTATTAAAAATATTTTAAATATTTTCTAAAGGTCTGAGAACTTTGTTCCCACTTTTGATGCGTACACCACCAAAAATGAAAAGAAAGGATACAACGCCTGACGGTTATTATTTTCTAAAATTTTAAATAAAAAATAAAATTAATTTTTAGACCATGAGGAATATTGCTGTTCGGTTATTTTTATTAAAATAATAATTTTAATTTAATTCTTTAAAAAATAGATAATTGACGCATTGCTGTATTCATGCAACCAAGAAAATAAAAAGAGAGTTTTGCAAAAATTTTCGGATCATTGTTTTGAGAAAGTAGACAGAATTGTTGAATTATTTATTAAATACAGGTTAATTTAACAACTTTTAGAACTCTTTAAAAAAAGAACTTTCAGTGAGAAGTTAAAAAAATTTGAAATAAAGTTTGAAAAAAGACTTGCAGAGATGAATGAAGATGTTAAACCAGAAGAGGAAGAGGTTTTCTTTTCAGTTTTTTTTTAATAAATTAAAAATGTTTTTATTAAAAGGTATACATTGAAAGGCTCAATAACGGTCTTTACACTCTTCAAAGAATTGCATTAATTTTGGCAGAAGTTAGTATAAAAGGAGCACCTGGGAGCAAAGAACGAGCAGAAAAACTTTTTAAAATGCGGTTCAAAGGGGCTCTTTTGAATACTTTGTTGGATCCGGTTATTTTTAGAATTTTAATTAGACAATTATTTACCTTTTTTTTAGATTCTCTCAGAATTTTATGATTCATTGGGCTCAGAAGCAAATGACCAAAAGGAAAGAGTTGAGAACTTAATTGCTTGTCTTAGTTCCCTTTAAAGTTTTTTTTTTAATTCTTAAATTATTTATTTTTTACTCTATTAAATTAAATAAAAAAAATTTTAAAATTAAATAGAAATATTAATTAATTAAATTAGACTAATCTATAAAACTAGGGGTAACACGTATATTTTTTAAGTAAAATTAAACTAGTATTTTCTTTTAAAATGTAAAATTTTAAAAACTAATTAATCACCTGTGTTCAATTTTTTCATTATTAATTTTATTTTTTCCCCAACTCCCTCCATCTCCTCGTCGGTTACGTCAACGCGACATGTTACTTTAACCCTTTTTTAAAAATATAAAAAATTTCCTTGTCTTTAAACTTACTTGGCCTTTTGAGAAAATGTTTCCTGGTCTGAAAGGTAGAATGCTCTAGATATGAGAACTCCGTTTATTTGCATCTGAAATTAAATATTGAAAATAAATTTAAAAAAAATATAAAAATTAATTAAGTTTTTTTTAAATTAATCAGATCTATTTTCTATTCATTTTTTTTCAATAAAAAACCTTGAACCTTTTAAATGATCAAACTATGGTCAATTTTAAAGGTTAAATAAAAACTAATCTAGAATTAAAATTATTCAATAAAAACAAAATTTGTAAACAATTATATTTAAAAATATAACAAACCTCAGTAACAAAGTCGTTCAAAACATTTTCAACCAAACTCTTGTCTTCATGTTCAAATCCAATGTGTTTTATGGGCGATATTTCATCTCCAATTAAAACAAATCTTGTCCCTTTAGCAGCCATTGAAATTAGTTTATGTAGATTGACTGACTTTTGACGTAAAAGTTGTGCTTTTTCTGGTTGTTCATTAATTATATTTATTGCCTCACCTTTAGAGAAAATTTACTGGAATTTTTTAATTAAAAATAAACTTGCTGCTACTGCCAGTAGTGGAGGCAATGACGCTGAGAAGCAATAACCAAGCCCTAAGTATTTAATTTATTTAAAACTTTTTAAAAAATAAAAGAAAAAACCTGAAAGTCGTTGATGACCAATGACAAATGAACGGCCTGCACAGAAACCACCAGTAGAAGCAACGGCATTTTCTAGAGATGCGCATATCAGATCCTAATTATTTTTTTAAAATTCTGATTAGTTTATAATAAACAAACCACATCAACTGGATCAATTCCAAAGTGTTCTGTCACCCCTGAAAGAGATAATTAATTTTTAAAATTTATTTTATTTCTTTTCTAAACCCTCAATTTAACACTTGAATTAAATTTAAAAAAATTTTAATTTAAATTATTAAATATTTCATTGAAATATATTCATACATAAGTGGAGGTAAAACTTGTTATATTTTAAATAATCTATTTTTAAATTTTTTTAAATAAATACATAGTTAGTTCCTTCTTTTATAATTTAATAAAAGAAAAAATAAAGAATAAAGAACAATTAATCAAAAATTTAATTTTAAAATCATCAATTAAATAAAATATATTTATTTAAAAAAAATTTAAAATCTTTTTAAATAATTTTTAAATAAAAAAATATTTAATCATTTGACACTCTACAACGTGTAAAAACAAATAATATCTCTAATACATAAATATTTTGAAATTAGGCAAACACGTGAACGCAATAGTAATAAAAGTTGTATGTGAATTGTATTTGGGAGAAAAAAGAGAACATCAAGAAAAAAAATTTTTTTGAATAATATTTTCACCTCTTTTTAAATTAATACTCCCAAAAATGTATTCACAAAATTTTTTGATTATTTATAAATTAATCAAAAAATCTTAAAAACAGTCAAAAAATGTCTTCTTTTATTTAATTATAAAGGTTAATACTTAACCTTTATTAATGACCAGTTTTTATTTGTTAGCTTTTCTCAAAGCAACATAAAAGCATCCACGTAGTACTCAAATAAAAACGCGCAACAAATATTAATATAAAAATATATACTAACCCCTACCCCTTAAATAACAATAAAAAAGGAACAGAATAAATGAAAAAGAAAACAATAAAATCAGACAAACATTAAAAATTCTGCTTTTTAACATTTCTGATTATATATGTTTTTTAAGTTTCTGATATTCAATGAAAACATAAAAGGAGAAGAAAATAAGCGAGATTGTTGCGCATTAAAAAATTATTATTTTTTTTTTCTCTCTTGCACTTAAAAATACTTGCGCATACCTAATTTTTCCAACAATTCCCCCTCTCATCTCTTACTTATTTTTAATATTTTTTTTTATTTTATTAATATTTATCATTAAATAAAGTTTTTGTTTACCTATCGGCCATAAACTTGACAATCGTTTTTTTATATATTTTTTTTTATGAATAGCTTTTGAATGCGTAAATCCCTTTTTTCTTCCCCCTCTTCTCTTTTTTAAAAATAACATGCCTTTTTTCTTTTTTAAAAATTATATTTTTATGTTAAAAAAAATTTTTTTAGAACATTAAAACAAATTCGCCAAATTTTATTTTTCAACCGTTAACAAATTTTTTGACTCCCCGCCCTCTTTTCATTAAATTTAAAAGAAATTAAAAGTGCTTTGAAATATATATATATATTTTACAAAAATTTTTTATTTCTAAAAAATTTACTCTTGTTTTTACTTCTACTATGAATTACAACACAAAAACAATTCACGCAAAAATTTATAAAAATATTATTTTACAAATTAAAACCACACATCAATTCCTTTACTATTTTTACTACTCTACTTCTATAAATAAATATTAATAACAAAAATGGCCCGAAAAAAAAAAAGAAAAAACTTTTTTGAAAGCACTTAATTTTTACGCTTATTAATTATAAAAAGTGGAAATAAAACATTAAATACCAAATTAATTTTAGATCATTAAAATTAATATTAATTTTACAGGTTAAAATTAACATTTCTAAAAAAATAAAAATTATACTTCAATCCATAGTCCAAAAATTAAAAACTTTCTTTTTTCTTTTTATAGTTTAAAGTGTGACATAAATATTATTTTAAAAACCAGCAAAAAAGACATATGATTGTTAAAATATTTTTAAAAAATGTTTCCATTTTCAACCATTTTTAATTAATAAAGGAAGAATAATTTTTGGCCATCCCCAATAATCTTTTTCTTGCGCAATATTAAAACTTTTATTTTAAAATTAAATACTTCCCCCGCCTTTATTTATATATTTATTTAAAAAGAGATTAATAAGTATTCGCTTAATTTATAATTCATTTTCTATTTAATTTGTTACTTAAAATTAAAAAATATTTTTCCCTTATAAATTAGTTATTATTTTCTAACATTTAAGCTTGAACTTGAAAAATATAAAAAAGATAATTCAAACTAGAAAAATCAGAATTAAAGTTTGATCTTAAAAAATTAAAATAAAATTGAAGTTTAGACTTGAAAAATATAAAAAAGATAATTCAAACTAGAAAAATCAGAATTAAAGTTTAAACTTGAAAATAAACAATTTTAAATAAACTTTAACCAGAATTTATAAACTTAAAAAATCAGAATTTTAAACCATTAAATAAAAAAAACATTTCAAGTTTAAACTAAAGAAAAAGTTGGTTTTTAAAAATAAGACAAAGTTAAATTAATCAAAGCAACTTTTTATACTAACATTAAAGAATAATATTCACAAGACCTCGTTCCACTAATAATCAACAAAAATTGATTGTGAAACTTTTTTTTTTTAATAAATATTTTTCTCACAGAAAATAAACTTTAATAATTTTAATTCTAAAGAAAAATAATATTTACATAAATTAAATTTTTATTTTATTACAGAAGAGGAAATGAGGAGAAATATTATTCCCCAATTAAGGCCGCTATTATTTCTATTATCTTTATTATTTATATTTTTACTAAATTCTCAAGCTCTACCTTCAAATAATCCTTCAGAACACCCAGAAAGGCTATCTAACAAGGATAATGAAACACCAAAAACAGAAGCTTCAAAATCTGAAAATAACAACTCTGAACAGAAGAATACTTCAATAATTCTCCCAAGGCCGTCTTTTGAAGAAATTGAAAATTCTTTTAATAATACGTCACAAATTGAATTAAATACTGATAATATATCCATTAATGGTTCTTTAATAATTCCCTTAGAAGAAGAAGAAAAAGATACAGAAACAAATAGAGCAATTAGTTGTGATTTGGGAGATGATACTTTAATGGAGGCGAAAGAAAGTGTAGCAGTATGTGGTGAAAATTCAGAAAATTGGCATATTTATTGTGCTGGAAAATTACTTGAGGTAAGAGAGATGTCGTAATTATATTATTATGTATAAACTCAAGTTCAAGCTTAATTTATTCTCTTTTCTTTTAGGCAGTAAATTATCATCAATTATTAGAAGAAAATGATTCAAAAGAATTTGTTGATCGACCATTAAAGAAAAATGCAAGTATTGTAATAGAAGAATTTGACAAAGAATTTGGAGAAAATATTTCTGTTCATAATATTCCAAAAGAAAAGTTGAGTAAATTTTTGGAAGAAAATTTTGATCATGCAGGAGGAGAATTAAAAGAGTGTACACCCGAAGATTGGACACCTGTTCCAGCCGAATTGGAAAGAATTAAAGATGATACTCTAAGAAGTTGGGCAATGGAATTAAATTCAATATGGAGAGATCTATGCAGAGTAATCCCTGAAGAGGTTTTTAACAAATTTTAGAAATCAATTTTAATTTAATTTTTTAAAGATAAAAGAAACAAGAGACAGACATTCGCTTATTTATGTTAAAAATCCATTTATAATTCCGGGTGGTCGATTTAGAGAATTTTACTATTGGGACGCCTATTGGATTATAAAAGGATTAATAGTATCAGGAATGACAACATCAGTAAGAATGATGATTGAAAATTTTTTGGACATTGTAGATAAATATGGTTTTGTTCCGAATGGTGGAAGAATTTACTACAGCAAAAGATCACAACCACCCTTTCTTACAATGTAATTTATTAATTAATGAAAATTATAAACAATTCTGATTTATTAAGTTTACAAGTTATAATTCTGATTTCTTAAGTTTAAGTTATTCTGATTTCTTAAGTTTAAGTTATTCTGATTTCTTAAGTTTAAGTTATAATTCTGATTTCTTAAGTTTTTAGGTTTAAGTTATTATGTCTTTATTTTTTTCAAGCTTAAACTTGAATTCTGTTTCAAGTTTATATAATTCTGATTTTTTAAAATATGTATAATAAAATATTTAGGATGGTATATGAATATTTCGAAGCAACCCATGACTATGATTTTATTAAAAAGGCTTTACCTATTTTAGAGAAGGTAAATAAACTTAAAAAATTTAAATAATTTCTTATCTTAAAGGAAATGGAATTTTGGACAGAAGAAAGAGGTGTTGAAGTTACAATAGATGATAAGATTTACAGAATGTTTCAATATAATGTTGGTTGTAATGTTCCAAGACCAGAATCATTTTGTGAAGATGTCAGATTAGTTAAACAAAAAACAAAAGCAGAAGATAAACGACAAATATGGAAAGACTTAGCATCTGCTGCAGAGTCTGGTTGGGATTTTAGCAGTAGATGGATGAAACACCCAGAAAAGCCTAATCTTCTTGAAATTGAAACAACAAATATAATTCCTGTAGATCTGAATGCTTATATTTGTGGAAATTATGAAATACTCTCTCATTTATATTTACAATTAGGTAAAACTTGAAAATAATCAGAACAAATATTTAAACAACTTTTTAAGAAAACAATTCCAAAGCTTTTGAATATCACACAAAACACTACGAATTTCGTGAAAATTTTCAAAAAGTATTTTTCGTTCAACACGACCGTGAAACTGCTGGATGGTACGACTATAACATTAGAAAGAAGGATCATAATAAAAATTTTTACGCTACAATTGCAATCCCTCTTTTCACTCGTTGTTATCATTCCATCGATTTGCAGCAATCGGAACGAATATTTCGTACAATGGAAAAAGCTGGTGTGTTCAAAGAGCCGGGTGGTATCCCAACAAGGTATTAAACATCTCTTAGATTTTATTTTAAATATTTATTTTAAGTATGATAAATAGCCATCAACAATGGGATTATCCAAATGGTTGGCCTCCACTTAACCATATGATTATTGAAGGTCTTCGACGTTCTGATAATAAATTGTTTGTTATTTAATTAAAATAATTCCTGCTTTTTTAAAGAATGCAGAAAAAAGCTTTCTGGTTAGCCACAAAATGGGTATTAAGCAATTATCGAGTTTATCGCAATGATAGTCCAAAAGGAAAGATGTGGGAGAAATATGAAGTAAATAAATTCAAACCAAACAAAGGAGTAGGAGGAGAATATCAAGTTCAAGTAAGATACAAAAAATTAAAGACATTTGATCCCAAAAATTTCTATTTTTAAAGGCCGGTTTTGGATGGACAAATGGAGTAATCCTCGACTTATTAACAACATTTGGTGATCGTATAGAATTTAAGAATGATTTAGAAATGAATCCAAATGCTGTAGCAAAGGAAGTAATAAACAATGAACCCCCAAATCTTCCTGAAGTTGGAGGAAATCAACAAAATATTACACAACAAAATCAGACAATAGAAACAAGGGAAGGATTATTATTAAGCTTTAATGGTGGAAATTCAAGAATTAGGTCTTCATTTTCATTTATTTGTACTTTTTGTATTTTATTTTTAATACTGGTTAGTTATTTAATTTATTAATTTTAGTGATATTTACTTGTAATATATCCTTTCTCTCTACATATCTTCTTCTTTCTATATACATATATCTTCAAAACATTTTCTCCCCAATACTTCTTTTAAAAACTTATTCTACTTACCAACAGCTTTATTTTTTAAATATAATAATTTTCTCTTATACAAAAATTACTTACTAATAATTTTATGAAAAAAATTTTTTAATTAAAACACCCCTTTATTTCCCTTTTTCTCACTTAAACTTGTATGAATATATTTGCTTGTTTTTTGTAAAAAAATTACTTAATACTAGATTATTAGTAAGAGGGAATAAATGTTAGTAAGAAAAAAAATTTTTTTTTAATTCACCCACCTCTTCCATTTTTCCCCAAAACGCAAAAAGAAAGTGACTCATCCACAACAATCCGAACCTTATATTTCCATTTAAATTCAATCAATTTATCCAAAGGGCAAATATCTGCAGTGTTTGCATAAATACCTTCAACTACAATAAATTTTCTGATTGAAGTTTTCTTTTTATTCTAAAAAAGTTTCTTTGTAAATTTAAGAAATAAAAAAAAAGAATACTTTTGCTTCATAAAGTGCTTGTTCTGTCAAAAGCTTTTCAAGGTGGTCCATGTCATTGTGTTCAAACCTTTGAATAATTTTTATTATAAAATTTTTATTAATTTCAAGGTTAAAGGAAAGCTGAAAAACCTCCTGAAAGCTGGGAAACCCCCAAAAATAAGTACTTAATTTTTTGAGTCTGTCCAAGATGTTGGACAGCAAAAAATATTAAAAAAAATAATAATAAAATAAACCAAATAATTTTGCTTTTAGAAGCTTGTAGTCCTTTTTGGATTGAAAAATTGCAACATTTATCAACAAAAATTAAATCATCTTTTTTTTGAATAAGCTGGAATAGCACTGGCAATAGTTGCAAATCCATAACTATACAAAATTGCTTCTTCACAACCCAAAAACTCTGCCAATTGTTTCTCCAAATTTAAATGAACATCTACAGTTCCATAAAAATTACGAGGACCACAAGAGCCTACTCCATATTTAAATATTGTGTTTTTTGCTGCTTCCTTTTTTAAAGAAAAATATTTTTTATTTTTAAATATATTAAAACCTCAATTCTTTCATTTCCAATTAATCCATAAAAATCAGAAGAAATCAGATTTAAACAATTAATTTTATTAATTTGGACATATTTTGTTATTTTTCTAAAAATTGTGCTGAAAATTTTAATAACACCAAATAAAAATACCCTTCAATTGTGTGGGGTTCCCGTTCAGTTGAATCTGAGATTTCAGGAACTAAAGGCATTGGTTCCCAAACAGATATTCTAGCGTCCATTTCCTGTCAAAAAATTAAATTGTTGAGCAAAAATAAAATTTCAGTTTAATAAAAATTGAAAGCTAAAACGACCCGAGACATTACTTCTAAAAAATTCCATTTTATTTAAAGAAAACCTCTTCGGTCATTAATTGTTCCCTTCTTTCTCTAGATTGTAAACGAGTCTTCAAATAAACAAAAGAGCCTAGCATAACAACCATTAAAATTGACCAATTTCGTAATGCAAACGCTGCAGCAAAAACAATAAAAATAAGAAAATAGCTTCTAAAAAAGTCCATTTTGCCCATTTTCCTTTGAAAAAATACAAATTTAAGAATTAATAAGGTCAAAAGAATTAATCTAAATATATATTTAGAAAAATATGTAAGAAATATAAACTGATAAAATATAATTTGTGCTTAATAAAATTTATCTAATTTTCTTTAGAAAATAATGTAAAAATATAAAAACAATTAAGAAGCAAATCGTTCAGTCCAAATCCTTGCCATTTTCTCAAATTCTTCAAAATGGTAAAGATATTGTTCAGCAATATGAGGAACTAAACTATCATGTGGATTACAAGAATAAAACAAAGAAATCAACATCTGAAAAGAAAAGTAAAAATAAAGATAAAATAAAGTTACTTTAAGAACGTCAACTACACCCATAACAGATTTCCAATTTTTTGTTAAACCCATACAAACTTGTCCTTGACTTAAATAATCAAAGAAAAAAGGTAAAGAATAAATACAAAATTTAAACCTGTTTATATTACAATGATAGATTTTTGTCCGAAAAATTATCTCGGGCGCAGAGAATGGATAATTGGTTCCAAATATTAAGTCAGCAAAGAATATGCCATTTGCATAAACTGTCTCTGGAGGACCTTCCACAACAACTGACCATTTAAATATACTTTCACTGCTAGGAAAAGCATGACAACTTAAATGGTTAACTATAAAAAAAAAGATTTAAAAACATACCCTGGCAAAGAACATTTATTTAAACGATAAAGTTCTTCAAAAAGTCTATGAGTTGCAATTGAAGGTGGTGAATTCAACGAAGTTTCAGTAGGTCTGTGACTTGTAATAGACGGTGGCAAAACAGATGGAGGTCGAATACACTTAAAAGAAGTTTAAACATTTGAATAAAACAAGTAATAAATAATACATGCAATTTATCATTAATGGATTTATTAACTATTCGAGGAAATCCAAGTACTTGAACATCAGAGCTTGATGGAAGACAATCATTTGAACTCATAGCTTAAAGAAGGAATAAGTGGCTCCACACATTTCGGTAACCGACATTTAGGTAATGTTATTTTGGTAAATACTTAAAAATTGTACATTTCGGTCACATATGCTTAATAAACTTCAAAATTGGATAACAAATTAATTTTAAAACTAAAACCATGGAAAAAGGATCAGCTTTTCTCTAATTTTTCCAATGAAAACATCATTTTGAAGAAAATGATGAATAAATGTTAATCTATTTAAAATAAATACATGTAAAGGTCAAAAACTTTAAAGTTTAAAAACCTTCAAATAAAAAACTTTTATCATTATAAAAAAATTAAAAAACTATTCTAACAATAAGCATAATAACTTCAATCAAAAAATAGAAGTCTATTAGTCCTCTGGTCCAGGTTCCCACTAAATAGAATTATTTAATTATATAAATGAAAAATTACTCTGCCATAATACGATCTCCCATCACAACAGAAAGCCTAAAATTTTCATAAAATTTAATTTTTTGGTTAAACATACAGAAAACTTAATAATGTTCCCTTCACGTTCAGCCCTCTTGGCTGAAATGCGACGCCCACCAAGATCTCTTCTCATAGCTGACTCATCTTCGGCATCTTGACGCGATGCTAGCTCACGATCAGTAACAGCACGATCGAATCGTTTATTTAAATGTTGTTGAGTAGTTAAAATATTACAATCTGGTGAATAAATTAAAAGTTGTTTACGCACACCACTTGAAATCTTAAATGAGATATAAAAGTGAAAATATTAAAAAAAAACCGCTATAACACGGCTCATCGTGAATTGCTCCACTGCAGCAATAAGCTCTCGCAGTGTTAAACCAACTCGAGGAGCCAAATCTTCAGGCGAGGCAGAAGTGGAGTGAACTGACGGAAGAGAAGGAGACGGCTGATTTTCCATTTTATTTTGAAAAAAATTTAGTGATACTAGAACTAAAAATATCTAATAAAAGAAAAGTAAAACTTTTCTGCTCTTTTTCTTCTCTATTGCTCTTTCCTGCTCTTTTTCTTCTCTATTGCTCTTTCCTGCTCTTTTTCTTCTCTATTGCTCTTTCCTGCTCTTTTTCTTCTCTATTGCTCTTTTTCTTCCTTAGCTCACCTGACAGCTCTCAGTTGGCTGCACTCAGTCGACCCCAACCGAGCCGCGTTAACTCTCGCAGTAATGCTTAAAACGTGAGATGAATTATAGAAAGAAAGAAAAGCGATAGCAGTTGCAATGCCGCGTTAACCCGCTGTGTATAGGTAATTTCTGCTTTAATTTTTTTAAATTCTATTCTATTATATTCTAATATGTTTTAAATTGAAGAAACGCTCAACACATTGTTTACCGTTAGTAAAGATAAGCTCATGTTTAATACTGAGGATTTCCCTGTATTGGCGAGTTCGATGGGTCATAACGGTCATCAACCACAAGTTCAAAACTTTTTTTAATACTTAGTTTTAATTCTTATTTTTGTGTTATTTAGAAGAGTATTTCATTCGTGAATGACAGCATGAAATGTATGGAGGAAAAAATGCCAATAAATGATGTTATCTCTGATGGAATACGAACACATCCTGACGGTTATTTTTTGAAAATATAAAATTTTACATATATATATGTTACAGGGCGTGTTACCAACATTCCGCCAGGATTGCTTAATGACCAGTTGAGCGTTTAACTTTTTTACTTTTAAAAGATGTTTTATTCTAAAGATTTGGTATGGCTGGTTTGCTAACCTTTTTGAGAACAATAGAAAGCTCACCATCAATAGTTGGACTCGCCCTGGGCCATGACTTGACGAATTTGGGTCTAAATTTGAACTCATCAAAGTACTTTATTTAATTTTATATTTGAAATTTTTCATAGAAAGAATTTGTTTCAAACATTTGGTGGTCCTTGGGCTGACTTTCCTTGTCGGATACAGGATTTGGATGCAAAGGTTCCGGAAGAATATTTAACTAATGCTACGATCAGGGACAAATTACCAAATATTAAATTAAATAAACTACATGAGGATGTTCTCTTCTACCTTTTTTATAACTGCCCTGGTGAAGTTTATCAAGTTGCTGCTGCTTCTGAGTTGTTTGTTTTTTATTTTCTTTAAAATTAATAATTTGTTAATATTTTGGCAGATATAATCGGGATTGGCGGTTCCATAAAATTGAACGTTTTTGGTTACAAAGAGCTGCTTTTTCTGCTCCACCAAGTGAAATTGGAGGAGCTTATGAACGATGTCAATATAATACTTTTGATCCAATCCAATGGAGAAAGGTTATTTTTTAAATAAAAAGTTATTACTCTTTTAGGTTCCAAAAGAAATGGTTTTGGAATATACTGACTTGGAAGGAAAGCCACCAGTTCCGGGTACAAGCCAGCAACAGACGCAAATTAAGCAGAAACAACCACCCCAACCTTCACTTAATCAGAATAATCAACCAACAGATACAACTTCCATTCGTCCTGTTCAAAAAGTAATTGATAGAAGTATTAATAATAATGGTGCTGATCCTCCTCCTATCTCTTTGTAGGTTTTTTTTAAATTTACTTATTCATTATTACCCTTCTGCTTTGTCAATTTTTAAGTCTTTTCTTTGTAGAATAATTTTTATTCCTCAATTAATTCTACTACTTTCATTATTTAATTAGTGTTTTGGGTCAATTAAAAAGAATTTCACGTGGTTTGACTATTCCAAGACCTGAAATCCGCCTTCTTCTGAGTGTTCTTAACGAAAATCCTGAAATTTGTGCTCAATTGGATTCAACAGAACAGGTTTTCTTTAATAAATTATTCTTTTTAATAAAATATTTGTTTAAAGTTTTTTGATTTTATTCAATATGAACCCGAAATTGCTGGAATTTTGCTTGTTTTTCAATTAATGTATGAACCAACAAATTATCGTTCCAATATTGAAATTCTGTTAAATATGAATATTGATGTGTCTTTGCTTGTAGCAGTTAATAAATTTGTTCAACTTTGCGAATATAAGGTTTTATTTCTTTCCTCTTTTAAATTTTACCTTTTCATTGTCAGAACATAAAAATTCCCAATGATTTTTTGGTTAAACTCATCTCTGTCTGCGTTTCAACATGTGAAAATGGTTCTTCTAATGGGGTAGCTGTTGATCGTTTAGGTTTACTTTTTATATATTTTTTGATAAAAAATCTTTCAGTTCGTATGGTCTGTGTGTTCTTTAATGCTTTGCTTGATCTTAGGTACTTTGATGTATCGGTGGGTTCTTTTTTTTTAAATTTTTTAAAATTAAGTGCCTTTTGATATAACTTTTAACCTAGTTTTTAAATTTGCTTTCAGACCGTTCGTTCAGAAATTCAAAATTTTGCCTTCTCATACCTTTCGCTTAAAGAAGCGTCTCAGCTATATCAAAAGACACTTCATCTTTGATTTAAAAAAAAGAAACTTTTTCTAACCTACTCATTTAAAAATCCCTAAAAATAGCTACTTGGAATAACAACAAAAAAAGTTAATTTTTGATTTTTCTAAATATTTTTAGTAATTAATTAAATTAAATTTTTTTGTTATCCTTAATTATCTCAAGTTTCTTTTTATTAGATCTCTCCTATCTTTTTTCCTTTTTTTTTAATTTTCACTCCTCTACCTCTCCATCCTTAAACAATTTTTGCATATTCAAAAAACTAAAAATATAATTAAGTTTAAAAAAGTTTTAATAAGAAAAAGAGTTAATTTTTTGTTATAAAAGAAGTATTTAATGTTTACAAGAAAAGGATTAAAACATTTGTCAGGTATCGAACTTTAGTTACCACTTAAGTAATGTCGGGGATCTAAACCACTACACCATGTAAGTGAAGAAAGGTTTGAAGAAATTATTAAATATCTACTATGTGTTTTTATTAAGAAAATGTTTCAAGTTTTGTTGGGTACAGGTAGTATAAACATGTTTTAATATTTCTAAGGTTTTAATAAAGTTTTTATGTTTATTGTTGTCCTTGTTCACTTATTGTTGTCCAGCCACAATTCTCTTCATTTTTTATTGGTTTAAAATATTTAATATTATTTTGTTGATTAATTTCTGAAATTATTATTTTTTCTTCTTTAATAAAGGAAGATTTTGGCTGTACAACAAAATTGTTATCATTTGTAGGTTTTTCCCTTTTACGCCATTTTGCTCTTCGATTTTTGAACCAGACCTTAATTTTCGTTTTTGTCAATTTTATCCCCTAAGGGTTTTATTTTCATTTTTTCTATTAAATGAAAAAAAACTTGAATTAAAAAAATAATTAATTAATTTATTTTTTATTAAATTTTAACCTTAAAATATCCTTTAATTTTGGAGGGTTTTTTTTTAAATTATTTGAAAAAAATTACCCTAATGCATTGTTCAGCTAATCCAATAGAACGAGAAATTGTTGCTCTATTGCCAACATCTGGATATTTGTTTTTGGAAAATAAATGTTCTAGTTCGTTTAATTGTTGTGTACTTTAAAACGGGGATTTTTTTGTTTTTTAGAAAGAATTTTTTTTACCTAAAATGTGTTCGTTGTCTTCGTTGTTTTGCAAGTTCCTTTGGTTGTGTTTGTGTTGTTGTTGTTGTTTTTTCTTTATTTTTCTTTTGTAAATTTTCGTGACTTTTTTGTTTTGTTTTCTCTTTTCGTACGTGTTCTTTAAAAAAATGAAAAAAAGTTTTTATCTGTTCAGACCTTTTTTAGACTTTATTTTCAAAGGAATCCCAATTAATAGTTTTACCTTACTTTTATTAGTTGATGTATTAATCCTTTCATTTAATTGTGTTTTTTCGTTTCTTTTGGTATAATTCTGTGAAGGAATTGAAGAAGAAGTATTATTTTGAAAGGGTTGATGAGTTGAAATTACTGGAAAATAAAAGAATAATAATTTTTAAAAATAAATATTTTACAATTATTTTCAATTAAAGGAAGTGTAGGTTTAATATAATTTAATTTAATTTCATTAGAATAGTCAATTAAATCATTACAAAATTCTAAAGGTGAAGAAAGATAGGGAGAATAAAGGTTATTATTATTAAAATGGGTATTTTGGAAATTATTGGAATTAGAGGGGGATGAAAGGATTTGTTGTTGTTGTTGTTGTTGATTAAAAGAAAAATTGTTGTTATTATTAAAATTAGAAGTTGAAAATGTTAAATAATTTAATGAATTTGTTCCAAAAAATGCTTGATGAGACGAATAACAATTTAAATAATTACAAGCTGTTGAATTTATTGTTGAGTTTAATGTTGTTGTTGTTGTTGTTGTTGTAATTTGTTGTTGTTGTGGAGAAGTTTCCCAAAAATTAATTGGTGGAGAAAATGTTGAAGTATTAGGCATAAACATTTTTATTTCGTTTTTTTTAAGGCGTGGACTTTTTTTTGTTTTTAAAGAAAAGCTAATCCAGTAGATTCGGTGTTTTTTTATTTAATCCGTTTGGGGATCAAAACTACCAAAGAATTTTTTAAATAAATTTTTAGTCTATAAAAGCTTATTTTTAATCTCTTCTTGTAAAAATTAGGAAAAAACTTTGTTTTAAAAAAGTAGAAAAATATTAAAATAATGCCAAATTGAGAGAAGAAGGCTTTTCCATTATTTTTTAGCTAATTTTACAGTAATTTTATATGAGAAGAGGTTAAGGAAAAGCTTAAAAAAGAGAGGAAATAAACAAGCTTTTCTTTGTTTCTAGGTCTAAAAGATCACCCAAAAAAAGGTAGAATTTTTTGTTATTATTTGTATTTTTTGTTGTTGATATTTTGGTTAATTTTAGCTTTACCAGAAGAGAATTATTATTAGACATCTGGCCAAATAGGGAGAGAAAAGGGGGTTAAAAGTTGTGTTTAAAAATATTAATATGGTTTATAAAGTTGTTTTAAAGTATTAAAAAAGATTTTTAAGAGAATTTACAGTTTAATTAATATTTTTTTTTTTAATTTTAATTTACTCTGATAATTACTCTGTGGTGTATCCAAGCATTTGTTTAATTTTCTTTTTGTTTTCTCCTCTCGATCATTTTATCCCCTCTTTGACAATTCTTTTTTTTATTTAAGTACAAAATTTAGCGCCTTTAAAAATTGCATAACAATTAAATATAAATCTAAAAAAAAAAGAAAATAAACCGAAAAGTGTAATTCATCAATTTGTGTTTAAAAAAGCCATATGCCATTATATTTGGTGCCGCAAAAAAAAAAAAGACATTTTTTAGGAAGAAGAGATTAAATATTTTGATGAAAAAAAGGGGAAGTTTTTGAGCGAGAAATTAAATAAAAAAAAATTTTTAAAGTTTTTTGAAATTTTTAAATTAAAGAATATCCTTCATCTTCTCTTAATTCTCTTCTTTCTATTGAATCAACTCTTGGCCTAATAATCTGATTAATTATTTTTTAGAAAAAGAAAAGAAACATTAAAACAAATAAACAAAATTATTTTTTATTTATTTTTTTTCCTTTAATTTCTTTTTAATTTTTAGAAAGCTTTTTACTTTATATCCGGTCATTTTTTTAAATTTTATTTTCTTCCTCTGTCTATTTTATTTATTTTTTTAAAATATTTTGCTTATTTTTCCCTTCTTTTTCACACTAATTCATAAAAATAAAATACAGAAAAAAGGTAGAAAAATAACCGGTCACCACCACTTGATACTTTTTTGTTTGGCCAATCGCTTATATTTTTTTTGTTTTGTTTTGTTTGAGCTCATCCGCAATCTCTTCACCTCTTTAAAAAAAAATAATAACGGCTTAGTCAACAAAAGTAAGATATACATATAACAAAAGACTAAATAGCGCACAATATATGTCCCTTTTCTGAATATATACATATTTATATTGATCATTAGGTTTTTGTGTCTCTTTTTCTTGATAAAGAAAAAAAGTAAAAGTTTATTTATTTCCACTTTAAATGTTACTTTTGTTTTATATTCCTAAAACTTTAATTCTGTCTGTTTTTATAGCTAAAACTTTTGTTTGTAAAGAAAACAGAGAAATGAGAGAAAACTTCTTTTATAAAACATAGACAACGTAAAAACAATAGAAAAATGACAATAAAACTTTCCGGAATGATACACATCTTTTCCGGAAAAAAAGTTGCTTTTAATGCAACATACTTTTCCGGAAAACTTGATAAACTATTATTTTCTCTTTTTCTTTTTCTCCTTATTTGTACTTGTCTTTCTCATGCCCAGCAGTGTCCAAGACTTCAATCTCCTTGTAAATGCGCTCCTTCAATTTATGAGCCTATAGCCATTATTTGTGAAAATGGAGGAAGTTTAGAAAATGTTTTAAGAGCAGCTCAGCCTGCCAGGCATTTATCAATAGATTCTCTAAGTATTTTTGATACTGCATTGCCTTCATTGCCAGCAAATGCTTTTTATGGTTGGACTGTATGTTTTATTTAATTTAATTAATTTATTTTAAATTCTTTAGATCTTTCGCCTTGTCTTGAATCGCAACACTCTTTCCCAGATTTTGGATGGAACATTTAATGGTGCTGCCTTGCTTGATTCACTTGTGGAATTGGACCTTTCAGAAAATTCTCTTTCTCAAATTGGTTCTCAGGTTTTTTTAAATTTAATTTTTAAATAAAATAATTAAAATAAAATGTCAGTTTGGAGGATTGTCACAACTCCGTAACCTTAGAAAACTTTATTTAAATAAAAATGGGATCTCCCAATTGCCAATACAAATATTTTCTGAATTTGCAAGCCGCGATAAGTTGTTAAAACTTGAATTGAGAGGAAATCGTTTGACAGACCAATCACTTTCTTCTTCACAAAATAATGACGGAGGGGGTGTTTTTTCTCCACTAAAAAGTTTACAAGAGCTTAGTTTGGAGACAAACCAATTAACGATGATTCCAAGCACTTCATTATCTGTACAGAAAGAAACACTTATAAATTTAAATTTGGGATTAAATCAGGTTTTTATTTTTACATATATTTTTGGGTTTTAATCTTGTTTAAATTAAAATGGTCATCGTTTAGTTATCCTTTTTTTATTTCACAAATAATCTCCCAAAACTAGGGGTAAACTAACAAGTTTTTCTATGTTAAAAATTTGTCCAAATTCGCCCTTTACCTTTTTAACTAATAATTTAAATTTTTTAGATAAAAGAAGTGCCTATTAGTGCATTAAATTTTCCTCAGGTTTTTAATGCAAGAAATATTTAAAATTTAATTATATTTAATTTTAGTTAACCTCTTTATCATTAGAATTCAACGGTTTGACTGTTATTGTCCCTCGAGCCTTTCAACATGTTCCAAAACTTGAATATCTTTACTTAACTGGAAATAAATTTCCTGCTTGGTCTCCAGAAATGTTTCGGTTTTATTTTCTTTTTTCTAATCTAAACTTTTTTAAAAGCTTTATTCCAGGATTAAAAACGCTTGGAATTGGGGAGACCCCAATTTCCGTAATTCCTTCGAATGCATTTGTACATACTCCGAATCTGATGCGTTTGGAAATGTCTGAAGCTGCTGTGGTTATCCTTCTCTTTAAACTGTTTTTAAAAATTATTTTTAGGACACAATAGAGCCTGGTGCATTTCAAAGAACTCCAATGATTCAAGCAATTGTTTTAAACAAAAATAGACTGACAAGGTTTTAATTCTCTTTAAATTGTTTAATTATTCTAAAGAATTCGTGCTGATATGTTTCAAGGACTTTTAGAGCTTTATTCTTTGGACTTGCAAGGAAATCGTTTGGAGGAGGTTGAAGCTAAAGCATTAGCTAATTTGCCAGCACTTAGACATCTTGATATTAGGTTTTTTTTCCTCTAAATTCATTGTTTTTCTTTCATTTTCGTATGCTTTTTAATCTCTAATCTTCTTCGTTTATAGCTATAATCTTCTTCAAACTTTACCAATCGATACATTTAAAGGCACTTTTGAACCAGTAAGCGATGATAGACGTGTAATTTATGCTTGTGGTTTGTTTGTAAAAATTGAATTTAATTAATTTTGTGAAGAAAATCCTTGGTTTTGTGATTCCAAGTTGGAATGGTTCAGACAAATGTTACGAGATAATTTGGACATTGATATTGGTATTTGTTTAATTTTGGGTTAAAATCAATTTTCTAAAGATAAACCAGGATGTGTAGCTGCTTGTGGACATAGTCTAAACAATTGTCCTCCTGAAGGAACTCCACTCAGAGCTTTAGATTTTTGTCCTTCTCAGGAGGGTACTGTTGAACCTTTACCTTTAGTTGGAACAGCTCTATCGCTTGTTGGATGGATAATTTTGGGTTTATTTGTTTCTGTTTTATTCTTTTTCTTTCTATTTCAGTGACAATAATGACCGTTCTTCTAATAAGTATTTGCTTAATGGCATTAATTCGTTATGGAATGAGTCATAGAAGGAAAAAGCTTAAAGATGCGGAAATTGAAGATGAACAGAGGATTATGTCTTCGGCATCTGCAGGTTTAATTAAATAGATTTTAGCCTTGTTTTGATTACCTTTGTGGGTTTTTAACTCTCCTTGAGGTTAATCTTTATTCTAAAAGTATTCTTATCGGGGAATCTGTAGGAATTGATTTTTCTTTTAACTTTAGCTGTATCCGCTTACCATGGCTCTACATTACCTAGACATACTTATCACCCATCCAACACTATTTATGGTTCTCCAGCTGGAATAGAGTTAGATTTACCACCAGCACATAATTTAGAAGAAAATCATCATCAACATTATTTTCTTTAGAATTTTTTCGATTTATGTAAATAAAGGAAAATATATGCTCAAAAATATTTTTACTTCTGCTTTGCAATCGAAACAACCTTAATAAAAGTCTGGTAATTTTTTTTTAACTTTTTTTAAACATTTTGTGTCATGATGTGTGTATTGTATTGAAAAATGGGAGATGAATAACAAAGTTATAGAAGAAAAAACTGTAATTACTATGTTCCTTTATGGCAGATTGGTTAGTGCTCTGGACTTGGAAGTAAAGGGTGAAGGTTCGAATTCGCTTGGCGCCTAATCTTTTAAAATTACTTTTTTTCACTTAATAAAAAATAAAATAATGTAAAACCTTTTATAAAATCCTTTTATTTGTTCATTTTGTCTATTTGCGAGAGCTGGATTTGAAAAAATTAACATTCAATGTCAAGGAATTTAAAAAAATTTTTTTTTAATTAAAAATATTTTTAGACTCTAATTTTATGTTTTTTATGTATTAGACAATCAAACTTAAATTTTAAAAAAAATTAGAAGTCTTTTTTTCAATAAAATTTCAAAGTTATTCCATGGTCAATGTCAAGGAATTTTTAAAAATTTTTTTTTTAATTAAAAATATTTTTAGACTAATTTTATGTTTTTTGTGTATTAGATAATCAAACTTAAATTTTAAAAAAAATTAGAAGTCTTTTTTTTAATAAAATTTCAAAGTTATTCCATGGTCAATGTCAAGGAATTTTTAAAAATTTTTTTTTAATTAAAAATATTTTTAGACTAATTTTATGTTTTTTGTGTATTAGACAATCAAACTTAAATTTTAAAAAAAATTAGAAGTCTTTTTTTCAATGAAATTTCAAAGTTATTCCATGGTCAATGTCAAGGAATTTTTAAAAATTTTTTTTTAATTAAAAATATTTTTAGACTAATTTTATGTTTTTTGTGTATTAGATAATCAAACTTAAATTTTAAAAAAAATTAGAAGTCTTTTTTTCAATAAAATTTCAAATTATTCCATGGTCAATGTCAAGGAATTTTTAAAAATTTTTTTTTAATTAAAAATATTTTTAGACTCTAATTTTATGTTTTTTGAGTATTAGACAATCAAACTTAAATTTAAAAAAAAATTAGAAGTCTTTTTTTCAATAAAATTTCAAAGTTATTCCATGGTCAATGTCAAGGAATTTTTAAAAATTTTTTTTTAATTAAAAATATTTTTAGACTCTAATTTTATGTTTTTTGAGTATTAGAAAATCAAACTTAAATTTTAAAAAAAATTAGAAGTCTTTTTTTCAATAAAATTTCAAAGTTATTCCATGGTCAATGTCAAGGAATTTTTAAAAATTTTTTTTTAATTAAAAATATTTTTAGACTAATTTTATGTTTTTTGTGTATTAGATAATCAAACTTAAATTTTAAAAAAAATTAGAAGTCTTTTTTTTAATAAAATTTCAAAGTTATTCCATGGTCAATGTCAAGGAATTTTTAAAAATTTTTTTTTAATTAAAAATATTTTTAGACTCTAATTTTATGTTTTTTGAGTATTAGACAATCAAACTTAAATTTTAAAAAAAATTAGAAGTCTTTTTTTCAATAAAATTTCAAATTATTCCATGGTCAATGTCAAGGAATTTTTAAAAATTTTTTTTTAATTAAAAATATTTTTAGACTCTAATTTTATGTTTTTTGAGTATTAGAAAATCAAACTTAAATTTTAAAAAAAATTAGAAGTCTTTTTTTCAATAAAATTTCAAAGTTATTCCATGGTCAATGTCAAGGAATTTAAAAAAATTTTTTTTTAATTAAAAATATTTTTAGACTCTAATTTTATGTTTTTTGAGTATTAGATAATCAAACTTAAATTTTAAGAATAATTAGAAGACTTTTTTCAATAAAATTTCAAAGTTATTCCATGGTCAATGTCAAGGAATTTTTTTAATTTTTTTTTTTTTAATTAAAAATATTTTTAGACTCTAATTTTATGTTTTTTATGTATTAGACAATCAAACTTAAATTTTAAAAAAATTAGAAGTCTTTTTTCAATAAAATTTCAAAGTTATTCCATGGTCAATGTCAAGGAATTTTTAAAAATTTTTTTTTAATTAAAAATATTTTTAGACTAATTTTATGTTTTTTGTGTATTAGATAATCAAACTTAAATTTTAAAAAAAATTAGAAGTCTTTTTTTTTAATAAAATTTCAAAGTTATTCCATGGTCAATGTCAAGGAATTTTTAAAAATTTTTTTAATTAAAAATATTTTTAGACTCTAATTTTATGTTTTTGAGTATTAGACAATCAAACTTAAATTTTAAAAAAATTAGAAGTCTTTTTTCAATAAAATTTCAAAGTTATTCCATGGTCAATGTCAAGGAATTTTTAAAAATTTTTTTTTAATTAAAAATATTTTTAGACTCTAATTTTATGTTTTTGAGTATTAGAAAATCAAACTTAAATTTTAAAAAAATTAGAAGTCTTTTTTTCAATAAAATTTTAGACTCTAATTTTATGTTTTTGAGTATTAGAAAATCAAACTTAAATTTTAAAAAAATTAGAAGACTTTTTTCAATAAAATTTCAAAGTTATTCCATGGTCAATGTCAAGGAATTTTTAAAAAAATTTTTTTAATTAAAAATATTTTTAGACTCTAATTTTATGTTTTTTATGTATTAGACAATCAAACTTAAATTTTAAAAAAAATTAGAAGTCTTTTTTTCAATAAAATTTCAAAGTTATTCCATGGTCAATGTCAAGGAATTTTTAAAAATTTTTTTTTAATTAAAAATATTTTTAGACTCTAATTTTATGTTTTTTGAGTATTAGAAAATCAAACTTAAATTTTAAAAAAATTAGAAGTCTTTTTCAATAAAATTTCAAAGTTATTCCATGGTCAATGTCAAGGAATTTTTAAAAATTTTTTTTTAATTAAAAATATTTTTAGACTCTAATTTTATGTTTTTTGAGTATTAGAAAATCAAACTTAAATTTTAAAAAAATTAGAAGTCTTTTTTTCAATAAAATTTTAGACTCTAATTTTATGTTTTTGAGTATTAGACAATCAAACTTAAATTTTAAAAAAAATTAGAAGTCTTTTTTTCAATAAAATTTCAAAGTTATTCCATGGTCAATGTCAAGGAATTTTTAAAAATTTTTTTTTTAATTAAAAATATTTTTAGACTCTAATTTTATGTTTTTTGAGTATTAGAAAATCAAACTTAAATTTTAAAAAAAATTAGAAGTCTTTTTTTCAATAAAATTTTAGACTCTAATTTTATGTTTTTTGAGTATTAGACAATCAAACTTAAATTTTAAAAAAAATTAGAAGTCTTTTTTTCAATAAAATTTCAAAGTTATTCCATGGTCAATGTCAAGGAATTTTTAAAATTTTTTTTTAATTAAAAATATTTTTAGACTCTAATTTTATGTTTTTGAGTATTAGAAAATCAAACTTAAATTTTAAAAAAATTAGAAGTCTTTTTTTCAATAAAATTTCAAAGTTATTCCATGGTCAATGTCAAGGAATTTAAAAAATTTTTTTTTAATTAAAAATATTTTTAGACTCTAATTTTATGTTTTTTGAGTATTAGAAAATCAAACTTAAATTTAAAAAAAAATTAGAAGTCTTTTTTTCAATAAAATTTTAGACTCTAATTTTATGTTTTTTGAGTATTAGACAATCAAACTTAAATTTTAAAAAAAATTAGAAGTCTTTTTTTCAATAAAATTTCAAAGTTATTCCATGGTCAATGTCAAGGAATTTTTAAAAATTTTTTTTTTAATTAAAAATATTTTTAGACTCTAATTTTATGTTTTTTGAGTATTAGAAAATCAAACTTAAATTTTAAAAAAATTAGAAGTCTTTTTTTCAATAAAATTTCAAAGTTATTCCATGGTCAATGTCAAGGAATTTAAAAAAATTTTTTTAATTAAAAATATTTTTAGACTCTAATTTTATGTTTTTTGAGTATTAGATAATCAAACTTAAATTTTAAGAATAATTAGAAGACTTTTTTTCAATAAAATTTCAAAGTTATTCCATGGTCAATGTCAAGGAATTTTTAAAAATTTTTTTTTTAATTAAAAATATTTTTAGACTCTAATTTTATGTTTTTTGAGTATTAGAAAATCAAACTTAAATTTTAAAAAAAATTAGAAGTCTTTTTTTCAATAAAATTTTAGACTCTAATTTTATGTTTTTTGAGTATTAGACAATCAAACTTAAATTTTAAAAAAAATTAGAAGTCTTTTTTTCAATAAAATTTCAAAGTTATTCCATGGTCAATGTCAAGGAATTTTTAAAAATTTTTTTTTTAATTAAAAATATTTTTAGACTCTAATTTTATGTTTTTTGAGTATTAGAAAATCAAACTTAAATTTTAAAAAAATTAGAAGTCTTTTTTTCAATAAAATTTCAAAGTTATTCCATGGTCAATGTCAAGGAATTTTAAAAAATTTTTTTTTTAATTAAAAATATTTTTAGACTCTAATTTTATGTTTTTTGAGTATTAGACAATCAAACTTAAATTTTAAAAAAAATTAGAAGTCTTTTTTCAATAAAATTTCAAAGTTATTCCATGGTCAATGTCAAGGAATTTTTAAAAATTTTTTTTTTAATTAAAAATATTTTTAGACTCTAATTTTATGTTTTTTGAGTATTAGAAAATCAAACTTAAATTTTAAAAAAATTAGAAGTCTTTTTTTCAATAAAATTTCAAAGTTATTCCATGGTCAATGTCAAGGAATTTAAAAAAATTTTTTTAATTAAAAATATTTTTAGACTCTAATTTTATGTTTTTTGAGTATTAGATAATCAAACTTAAATTTTAAGAATAATTAGAAGACTTTTTTTCAATAAAATTTCAAAGTTATTCCATGGTCAATGTCAAGGAATTTTTAAAAATTTTTTTTTTAATTAAAAATATTTTTAGACTCTAATTTTATGTTTTTATGTATTAGACAATCAAACTTAAATTTTAAAAAAATTAGAAGTCTTTTTTCAATAAAATTTCAAAGTTATTCCATGGTCAATGTCAAGGAATTTTTAAAAATTTTTTTTTTAATTAAAAATATTTTTAGACTCTAATTTTATGTTTTTTGAGTATTAGAAAATCAAACTTAAATTTTAAAAAAATTAGAAGTCTTTTTTTTTCAATAAAATTTTAGACTCTAATTTTATGTTTTTGAGTATTAGACAATCAAACTTAAATTTTAAAAAAAATTAGAAGTCTTTTTTTCAATAAAATTTCAAAGTTATTCCATGGTCAATGTCAAGGAATTTTTAAAAATTTTTTTTTTAATTAAAAATATTTTTAGACTCTAATTTTATGTTTTTTGAGTATTAGATAATCAAACTTAAATTTTAAGAATAATTAGAAGACTTTTTTTCAATAAAATTTCAAAGTTATTCCATGGTCAATGTCAAGGAATTTTTAAAAATTTTTTTTTTAATTAAAAATATTTTTAGACTCTAATTTTATGTTTTTTATGTATTAGACAATCAAACTTAAATTTTAAAAAAATTAGAAGTCTTTTTTCAATAAAATTTCAAAGTTATTCCATGGTCAATGTCAAGGAATTTTTAAAAATTTTTTTTTTAATTAAAAATATTTTTAGACTCTAATTTTATGTTTTTTGAGTATTAGAAAATCAAACTTAAATTTTAAAAAAAATTAGAAGTCTTTTTTTTCAATGAAATTTCAAAGTTATTCCATGGTCAATGTCAAGGAATTTTTAAAAATTTTTTTAATTAAAAATATTTTTAGACTCTAATTTTATGTTTTTTGAGTATTAGAAAATCAAACTTAAATTTTAAAAAAAATTAGAAGTCTTTTTTTCAATAAAATTTCAAAGTTATTCCATGGTCAATGTCAAGGAATTTTTAAAAATTTTTTTTTAATTAAAAATATTTTTAGACTCTAATTTTATGTTTTTTGTGTATTAGACAATCAAACTTAAATTTTAAAAAAAATTAGAAGTCTTTTTTTCAATAAAATTTCAAAGATATTCCATGGTCAATGTCAAGGAATTTTTAAAAATTTTTTTTTAATTAAAAATATTTTTAGACTCTAATTTTATGTTTTTTGAGTATTAGAAAATCAAACTTAAATTTTAAAAAAAATTAGAAGTCTTTTTTTCAATAAAATTTTAGACTCTAATTTTATGTTTTTTGAGTATTAGACAATCAAACTTAAATTTTAAAAAAAATTAGAAGTCTTTTTTTCAATAAAATTTCAAAGTTATTCCATGGTCAATGTCAAGGAATTTTAAAAATTTTTTTAATTAAAAATATTTTTAGACTCTAATTTTATGTTTTTGAGTATTAGAAAATCAAACTTAAATTTTAAAAAAAATTAGAAGTCTTTTTTTCAATAAAATTTCAAAGTTATTCCATGGTCAATGTCAAGGAATTTTTAAAAATTTTTTTTTAATTAAAAATATTTTTAGACTCTAATTTTATGTTTTTTGAGTATTAGACAATCAAACTTAAATTTTAAAAAAAATTAGAAGTCTTTTTTTCAATAAAATTTCAAAGTTATTCCATGGTCAATGTCAAGGAATTTTTAAAAATTTTTTTTTTAATTAAAAATATTTTTAGACTCTAATTTTATGTTTTTTATGTATTAGACAATCAAACTTAAATTTTAAAAAAAATTAGAAGTCTTTTTTTCAATAAAATTTCAAAGTTATTCCATGGTCAATGTCAAGGAATTTTTAAAAAATTTTTTTTAATTAAAAATATTTTTAGACTCTAATTTTATGTTTTTTGAGTATTAGAAAATCAAACTTAAATTTTAAAAAAATTAGAAGTCTTTTTTTCAATAAAATTTCAAAGTTATTCCATGGTCAATGTCAAGGAATTTAAAAAAATTTTTTTTTAATTAAAAATATTTTTAGACTCTAATTTTATGTTTTTTGAGTATTAGAAAATCAAACTTAAATTTTAAAAAAAATTAGAAGTCTTTTTTTCAATAAAATTTTAGACTCTAATTTTATGTTTTTTGAGTATTAGACAATCAAACTTAAATTTTAAAAAAAATTAGAAGTCTTTTTTTCAATAAAATTTCAAAGTTATTCCATGGTCAATGTCAAGGAATTTTTAAAAATTTTTTTTTAATTAAAAATATTTTTAGACTCTAATTTTATGTTTTTTGAGTATTAGACAATCAAACTTAAATTTTAAAAAAAATTAGAAGTCTTTTTTTCAATAAAATTTCAAAGTTATTCCATGGTCAATGTCAAGGAATTTTTAAAAATTTTTTTTTAATTAAAAATATTTTTAGACTCTAATTTTATGTTTTTTGAGTATTAGACAATCAAACTTAAATTTTAAAAAAAATTAGAAGTCTTTTTTTCAATAAAATTTCAAAGTTATTCCATGGTCAATGTCAAGGAATTTTTAAAAATTTTTTTTTAATTAAAAATATTTTTAGACTCTAATTTTATGTTTTTTGAGTATTAGAAAATCAAACTTAAATTTTAAAAAAATTAGAAGTCTTTTTTTCAATAAAATTTCAAAGTTATTCCATGGTCAATGTCAAGGAATTTAAAAAAATTTTTTTAATTAAAAATATTTTTAGACTCTAATTTTATGTTTTTTGAGTATTAGATAATCAAACTTAAATTTTAAGAATAATTAGAAGACTTTTTTTCAATAAAATTTCAAAGTTATTCCATGGTCAATGTCAAGGAATTTTTAAAAATTTTTTTTTTAATTAAAAATATTTTTAGACTCTAATTTTATGTTTTTTGAGTATTAGAAAATCAAACTTAAATTTTAAAAAAAATTAGAAGTCTTTTTTTCAATAAAATTTTAGACTCTAATTTTATGTTTTTTGAGTATTAGACAATCAAACTTAAATTTTAAAAAAAATTAGAAGACTTTTTTTCAATAAAATTTCAAAGTTATTCCATGGTCAATGTCAAGGAATTTTTAAAAATTTTTTTTTAATTAAAAATATTTTTAGACTCTAATTTTATGTTTTTTGAGTATTAGAAAATCAAACTTAAATTTTAAAAAAATTAGAAGTCTTTTTTTCAATAAAATTTCAAAGTTATTCCATGGTCAATGTCAAGGAATTTAAAAAAATTTTTTTAATTAAAAATATTTTTAGACTCTAATTTTATGTTTTTTGAGTATTAGACAATCAAACTTAAATTTTAAAAAAAATTAGAAGTCTTTTTTTCAATAAAATTTCAAAGTTATTCCATGGTCAATGTCAAGGAATTTTTAAAAATTTTTTTTTAATTAAAAATATTTTTAGACTCTAATTTTATGTTTTTGAGTATTAGAAAATCAAACTTAAATTTAAAAAAATTAGAAGTCTTTTTTTCAATAAAATTTCAAAGTTATTCCATGGTCAATGTCAAGGAATTTAAAAAAATTTTTTTTTAATTAAAAATATTTTTAGACTCTAATTTTATGTTTTTTGAGTATTAGACAATCAAACTTAAATTTTAAAAAAAATTAGAAGTCTTTTTTTCAATAAAATTTCAAAGTTATTCCATGGTCAATGTCAAGGAATTTTTAAAAATTTTTTTTTTAATTAAAAATATTTTTAGACTCTAATTTTATGTTTTTTGAGTATTAGAAAATCAAACTTAAATTTTAAAAAAATTAGAAGTCTTTTTTTCAATAAAATTTCAAAGTTATTCCATGGTCAATGTCAAGGAATTTTAAAAAATTTTTTTTTTAATTAAAAATATTTTTAGACTCTAATTTTATGTTTTTTGAGTATTAGACAATCAAACTTAAATTTTAAAAAAAATTAGAAGTCTTTTTTTCAATAAAATTTCAAAGTTATTCCATGGTCAATGTCAAGGAATTTTTAAAAATTTTTTTTTAATTAAAAATATTTTTAGACTCTAATTTTATGTTTTTTGAGTATTAGAAAATCAAACTTAAATTTTAAAAAAAATTAGAAGTCTTTTTTTCAATAAAATTTCAAAGTTATTCCATGGTCAATGTCAAGGAATTTAAAAAAATTTTTTTAATTAAAAATATTTTTAGACTCTAATTTTATGTTTTTTGAGTATTAGATAATCAAACTTAAATTTTAAGAATAATTAGAAGACTTTTTTTCAATAAAATTTCAAAGTTATTCCATGGTCAATGTCAAGGAATTTTAAAAAATTTTTTTTTTAATTAAAAATATTTTTAGACTCTAATTTTATGTTTTTTGAGTATTAGACAATCAAACTTAAATTTTAAAAAAAATTAGAAGTCTTTTTTTCAATAAAATTTCAAAGTTATTCCATGGTCAATGTCAAGGAATTTTTAAAAATTTTTTTTTTAATTAAAAATATTTTTAGACTCTAATTTTATGTTTTTTGAGTATTAGAAAATCAAACTTAAATTTTAAAAAAATTAGAAGTCTTTTTTTCAATAAAATTTCAAAGTTATTCCATGGTCAATGTCAAGGAATTTTAAAAAATTTTTTTTTTAATTAAAAATATTTTTAGACTCTAATTTTATGTTTTTTGAGTATTAGACAATCAAACTTAAATTTTAAAAAAAATTAGAAGTCTTTTTTCAATAAAATTTCAAAGTTATTCCATGGTCAATGTCAAGGAATTTTTAAAAATTTTTTTTTAATTAAAAATATTTTTAGACTCTAATTTTATGTTTTTTGAGTATTAGAAAATCAAACTTAAATTTTAAAAAAATTAGAAGTCTTTTTTTTTCAATAAAATTTCAAAGTTATTCCATGGTCAATGTCAAGGAATTTAAAAAAATTTTTTTAATTAAAAATATTTTTAGACTCTAATTTTATGTTTTTGAGTATTAGAAAATCAAACTTAAATTTTAAAAAAATTAGAAGTCTTTTTTTCAATAAAATTTCAAAGTTATTCCATGGTCAATGTCAAGGAATTTTTAAAAATTTTTTTTTTAATTAAAAATATTTTTAGACTCTAATTTTATGTTTTTTGAGTATTAGAAAATCAAACTTAAATTTTAAAAAAATTAGAAGTCTTTTTTCAATAAAATTTCAAAGTTATTCCATGGTCAATGTCAAGGAATTTAAAAAAATTTTTTTAATTAAAAATATTTTTAGACTCTAATTTTATGTTTTTGAGTATTAGACAATCAAACTTAAATTTTAAAAAAATTAGAAGTCTTTTTTTCAATAAAATTTCAAAGTTATTCCATGGTCAATGTCAAGGAATTTTTAAAAATTTTTTTTTAATTAAAAATATTTTTAGACTCTAATTTTATGTTTTTTGAGTATTAGAAAATCAAACTTAAATTTTAAAAAAATTAGAAGTCTTTTTTCAATAAAATTTCAAAGTTATTCCATGGTCAATGTCAAGGAATTTTTAAAAATTTTTTTTTAATTAAAAATATTTTTAGACTCTAATTTTATGTTTTTTGAGTATTAGACAATCAAACTTAAATTTTAAAAAAATTAGAAGTCTTTTTTCAATAAAATTTCAAAGTTATTCCATGGTCAATGTCAAGGAATTTTTAAAAATTTTTTTTTAATTAAAAATATTTTTAGACTCTAATTTTATGTTTTTTATGTATTAGACAATCAAACTTAAATTTTAAAAAAATTAGAAGTCTTTTTTCAATAAAATTTCAAAGTTATTCCATGGTCAATGTCAAGGAATTTTTAAAAAATTTTTTTAATTAAAAATATTTTTAGACTCTAATTTTATGTTTTTGAGTATTAGAAAATCAAACTTAAATTTTAAAAAAATTAGAAGTCTTTTTTCAATAAAATTTCAAAGTTATTCCATGGTCAATGTCAAGGAATTTAAAAAAATTTTTTTTTAATTAAAAATATTTTTAGACTCTAATTTTATGTTTTTTGAGTATTAGAAAATCAAACTTAAATTTTAAAAAAATTAGAAGTCTTTTTTTCAATAAAATTTTAGACTCTAATTTTATGTTTTTTGAGTATTAGACAATCAAACTTAAATTTTAAAAAAATTAGAAGTCTTTTTTCAATAAAATTTCAAAGTTATTCCATGGTCAATGTCAAGGAATTTTTAAAAATTTTTTTTTAATTAAAAATATTTTTAGACTCTAATTTTATGTTTTTTGAGTATTAGACAATCAAACTTAAATTTTAAAAAAATTAGAAGTCTTTTTTCAATAAAATTTCAAAGTTATTCCATGGTCAATGTCAAGGAATTTTTAAAAATTTTTTTTTAATTAAAAATATTTTTAGACTCTAATTTTATGTTTTTGAGTATTAGACAATCAAACTTAAATTTTAAAAAAAATTAGAAGTCTTTTTTTCAATAAAATTTCAAAGTTATTCCATGGTCAATGTCAAGGAATTTTTAAAAATTTTTTTTTTAATTAAAAATATTTTTAGACTCTAATTTTATGTTTTTTGAGTATTAGAAAATCAAACTTAAATTTTAAAAAAATTAGAAGTCTTTTTTTCAATAAAATTTCAAAGTTATTCCATGGTCAATGTCAAGGAATTTAAAAAAATTTTTTTTTAATTAAAAATATTTTTAGACTCTAATTTTATGTTTTTTGAGTATTAGATAATCAAACTTAAATTTTAAGAATAATTAGAAGACTTTTTTTCAATAAAATTTCAAAGTTATTCCATGGTCAATGTCAAGGAATTTTTAAAAATTTTTTTTTTAATTAAAAATATTTTTAGACTCTAATTTTATGTTTTTTGAGTATTAGAAAATCAAACTTAAATTTTAAAAAAAATTAGAAGTCTTTTTTTCAATAAAATTTTAGACTCTAATTTTATGTTTTTTGAGTATTAGACAATCAAACTTAAATTTTAAAAAAAATTAGAAGTCTTTTTTTCAATAAAATTTCAAAGTTATTCCATGGTCAATGTCAAGGAATTTTTAAAAATTTTTTTTTTAATTAAAAATATTTTTAGACTCTAATTTTATGTTTTTTGAGTATTAGAAAATCAAACTTAAATTTTAAAAAAATTAGAAGTCTTTTTTTCAATAAAATTTCAAAGTTATTCCATGGTCAATGTCAAGGAATTTAAAAAAATTTTTTTTTTAATTAAAAATATTTTTAGACTCTAATTTTATGTTTTTTGAGTATTAGACAATCAAACTTAAATTTTAAAAAAAATTAGAAGTCTTTTTTTCAATAAAATTTCAAAGTTATTCCATGGTCAATGTCAAGGAATTTTTAAAAATTTTTTTTTTAATTAAAAATATTTTTAGACTCTAATTTTATGTTTTTTGAGTATTAGAAAATCAAACTTAAATTTTAAAAAAATTAGAAGTCTTTTTTTCAATAAAATTTCAAAGTTATTCCATGGTCAATGTCAAGGAATTTAAAAAAATTTTTTTTTAATTAAAAATATTTTTAGACTCTAATTTTATGTTTTTTGAGTATTAGACAATCAAACTTAAATTTTAAAAAAAATTAGAAGTCTTTTTTTCAATAAAATTTCAAAGTTATTCCATGGTCAATGTCAAGGAATTTTTAAAAATTTTTTTTTAATTAAAAATATTTTTAGACTCTAATTTTATGTTTTTGAGTATTAGAAAATCAAACTTAAATTTTAAAAAAATTAGAAGTCTTTTTTTCAATAAAATTTCAAAGTTATTCCATGGTCAATGTCAAGGAATTTTAAAAAATTTTTTTTTTAATTAAAAATATTTTTAGACTCTAATTTTATGTTTTTTGAGTATTAGACAATCAAACTTAAATTTTAAAAAAAATTAGAAGTCTTTTTTTCAATAAAATTTCAAAGTTATTCCATGGTCAATGTCAAGGAATTTTTAAAAATTTTTTTTTTAATTAAAAATATTTTTAGACTCTAATTTTATGTTTTTTGAGTATTAGAAAATCAAACTTAAATTTTAAAAAAATTAGAAGTCTTTTTTTCAATAAAATTTCAAAGTTATTCCATGGTCAATGTCAAGGAATTTAAAAAAATTTTTTTAATTAAAAATATTTTTAGACTCTAATTTTATGTTTTTTGAGTATTAGATAATCAAACTTAAATTTTAAGAATAATTAGAAGACTTTTTTTCAATAAAATTTCAAAGTTATTCCATGGTCAATGTCAAGGAATTTTAAAAAATTTTTTTTTTAATTAAAAATATTTTTAGACTCTAATTTTATGTTTTTGAGTATTAGACAATCAAACTTAAATTTTAAAAAAAATTAGAAGTCTTTTTTTCAATAAAATTTCAAAGTTATTCCATGGTCAATGTCAAGGAATTTTTAAAAATTTTTTTTTTAATTAAAAATATTTTTAGACTCTAATTTTATGTTTTTTGAGTATTAGAAAATCAAACTTAAATTTTAAAAAAATTAGAAGTCTTTTTTTCAATAAAATTTCAAAGTTATTCCATGGTCAATGTCAAGGAATTTTAAAAAATTTTTTTTTTAATTAAAAATATTTTTAGACTCTAATTTTATGTTTTTTGAGTATTAGACAATCAAACTTAAATTTTAAAAAAAAAAAATTAGAAGTCTTTTTTCAATAAAATTTCAAAGTTATTCCATGGTCAATGTCAAGGAATTTTTAAAAATTTTTTTTTAATTAAAAATATTTTTAGACTCTAATTTTATGTTTTTGAGTATTAGAAAATCAAACTTAAATTTTAAAAAAATTAGAAGTCTTTTTTTCAATAAAATTTCAAAGTTATTCCATGGTCAATGTCAAGGAATTTAAAAAAATTTTTTTTTAATTAAAAATATTTTTAGACTCTAATTTTATGTTTTTTGAGTATTAGAAAATCAAACTTAAATTTTAAAAAAATTAGAAGTCTTTTTTTCAATAAAATTTCAAAGTTATTCCATGGTCAATGTCAAGGAATTTTTAAAAATTTTTTTTTTAATTAAAAATATTTTTAGACTCTAATTTTATGTTTTTTGAGTATTAGAAAATCAAACTTAAATTTTAAAAAAATTAGAAGTCTTTTTTTCAATAAAATTTCAAAGTTATTCCATGGTCAATGTCAAGGAATTTAAAAAAATTTTTTTAATTAAAAATATTTTTAGACTCTAATTTTATGTTTTTGAGTATTAGACAATCAAACTTAAATTTTAAAAAAAATTAGAAGTCTTTTTTTCAATAAAATTTCAAAGTTATTCCATGGTCAATGTCAAGGAATTTTTAAAAATTTTTTTTTAATTAAAAATATTTTTAGACTCTAATTTTATGTTTTTTGAGTATTAGAAAATCAAACTTAAATTTTAAAAAAAATTAGAAGTCTTTTTTTCAATAAAATTTCAAAGTTATTCCATGGTCAATGTCAAGGAATTTTAAAAATTTTTTTTTAATTAAAAATATTTTTAGACTCTAATTTTATGTTTTTGAGTATTAGACAATCAAACTTAAATTTTAAAAAAAATTAGAAGTCTTTTTTTCAATAAAATTTCAAAGTTATTCCATGGTCAATGTCAAGGAATTTTTAAAAATTTTTTTTTAATTAAAAATATTTTTAGACTCTAATTTTATGTTTTTTGAGTATTAGAAAATCAAACTTAAATTTTAAAAAAAATTAGAAGTCTTTTTTTCAATAAAATTTCAAAGTTATTCCATGGTCAATGTCAAGGAATTTAAAAAAATTTTTTTAATTAAAAATATTTTTAGACTCTAATTTTATGTTTTTTGAGTATTAGAAAATCAAACTTAAATTTTAAAAAAATTAGAAGTCTTTTTTCAATAAAATTTCAAAGTTATTCCATGGTCAATGTCAAGGAATTTTTAAAAATTTTTTTTTAATTAAAAATATTTTTAGACTCTAATTTTATGTTTTTTGAGTATTAGAAAATCAAACTTAAATTTTAAAAAAAATTAGAAGTCTTTTTTCAATAAAATTTCAAAGTTATTCCATGGTCAATGTCAAGGAATTTAAAAAAATTTTTTTAATTAAAAATATTTTTAGACTCTAATTTTATGTTTTTTGAGTATTAGACAATCAAACTTAAATTTTAAAAAAATTAGAAGTCTTTTTTCAATAAAATTTCAAAGTTATTCCATGGTCAATGTCAAGGAATTTTTAAAAATTTTTTTTTTAATTAAAAATATTTTTAGACTCTAATTTTATGTTTTTTGAGTATTAGAAAATCAAACTTAAATTTTAAAAAAATTAGAAGTCTTTTTTCAATAAAATTTCAAAGTTATTCCATGGTCAATGTCAAGGAATTTAAAAATTTTTTTTTAATTAAAAATATTTTTAGACTCTAATTTTATGTTTTTTGAGTATTAGACAATCAAACTTAAATTTTAAAAAAATTAGAAGTCTTTTTTCAATAAAATTTCAAAGTTATTCCATGGTCAATGTCAAGGAATTTTTAAAAATTTTTTTTTAATTAAAAATATTTTTAGACTCTAATTTTATGTTTTTTGAGTATTAGACAATCAAACTTAAATTTTAAAAAAATTAGAAGTCTTTTTTTCAATAAAATTTCAAAGTTATTCCATGGTCAATGTCAAGGAATTTTTAAAAATTTTTTTTTAATTAAAAATATTTTTAGACTCTAATTTTATGTTTTTGAGTATTAGAAAATCAAACTTAAATTTAAAAAAATTAGAAGTCTTTTTTCAATAAAATTTCAAAGTTATTCCATGGTCAATGTCAAGGAATTTTTAAAAATTTTTTTTTTAATTAAAAATATTTTTAGACTCTAATTTTATGTTTTTTGAGTATTAGAAAATCAAACTTAAATTTTAAAAAAATTAGAAGTCTTTTTTTCAATAAAATTTCAAAGTTATTCCATGGTCAATGTCAAGGAATTTTAAAAAATTTTTTTTTTAATTAAAAATATTTTTAGACTCTAATTTTATGTTTTTTGAGTATTAGACAATCAAACTTAAATTTTAAAAAAAATTAGAAGTCTTTTTTTCAATAAAATTTCAAAGTTATTCCATGGTCAATGTCAAGGAATTTTTAAAAATTTTTTTTTAATTAAAAATATTTTTAGACTCTAATTTTATGTTTTTTGAGTATTAGAAAATCAAACTTAAATTTTAAAAAAATTAGAAGTCTTTTTTCAATAAAATTTCAAAGTTATTCCATGGTCAATGTCAAGGAATTTAAAAAAATTTTTTTTTAATTAAAAATATTTTTAGACTCTAATTTTATGTTTTTTGAGTATTAGACAATCAAACTTAAATTTTAAAAAAAATTAGAAGTCTTTTTTTCAATAAAATTTCAAAGTTATTCCATGGTCAATGTCAAGGAATTTTTAAAAATTTTTTTTTTTAATTAAAAATATTTTTAGACTCTAATTTTATGTTTTTGAGTATTAGAAAATCAAACTTAAATTTTAAAAAATTAGAAGTCTTTTTTTCAATAAAATTTCAAAGTTATTCCATGGTCAATGTCAAGGAATTTTAAAAAATTTTTTTTTTAATTAAAAATATTTTTAGACTCTAATTTTATGTTTTTTGAGTATTAGACAATCAAACTTAAATTTTAAAAAAAATTAGAAGTCTTTTTTCAATAAAATTTCAAAGTTATTCCATGGTCAATGTCAAGGAATTTTTAAAAATTTTTTTTTAATTAAAAATATTTTTAGACTCTAATTTTATGTTTTTTGAGTATTAGAAAATCAAACTTAAATTTTAAAAAAATTAGAAGTCTTTTTTCAATAAAATTTCAAAGTTATTCCATGGTCAATGTCAAGGAATTTAAAAAAATTTTTTTTTAATTAAAAATATTTTTAGACTCTAATTTTATGTTTTTTGAGTATTAGATAATCAAACTTAAATTTTAAGAATAATTAGAAGACTTTTTTTCAATAAAATTTCAAAGTTATTCCATGGTCAATGTCAAGGAATTTTAAAAAATTTTTTTTTTAATTAAAAATATTTTTAGACTCTAATTTTATGTTTTTTGAGTATTAGACAATCAAACTTAAATTTTAAAAAAAATTAGAAGTCTTTTTTTCAATAAAATTTCAAAGTTATTCCATGGTCAATGTCAAGGAATTTTTAAAAATTTTTTTTTTAATTAAAAATATTTTTAGACTCTAATTTTATGTTTTTGAGTATTAGAAAATCAAACTTAAATTTTAAAAAAATTAGAAGTCTTTTTTTCAATAAAATTTCAAAGTTATTCCATGGTCAATGTCAAGGAATTTTAAAAATTTTTTTTTAATTAAAAATATTTTTAGACTCTAATTTTATGTTTTTGAGTATTAGACAATCAAACTTAAATTTTAAAAAAATTAGAAGTCTTTTTTTCAATAAAATTTCAAAGTTATTCCATGGTCAATGTCAAGGAATTTTTAAAAATTTTTTTTTTAATTAAAAATATTTTTAGACTCTAATTTTATGTTTTTTGAGTATTAGAAAATCAAACTTAAATTTTAAAAAAATTAGAAGTCTTTTTTTTCAATAAAATTTCAAAGTTATTCCATGGTCAATGTCAAGGAATTTAAAAAAATTTTTTTAATTAAAAATATTTTTAGACTCTAATTTTATGTTTTTGAGTATTAGAAAATCAAACTTAAATTTTAAAAAAATTAGAAGTCTTTTTTTTTCAATAAAATTTCAAAGTTATTCCATGGTCAATGTCAAGGAATTTTTAAAAATTTTTTTTTAATTAAAAATATTTTTAGACTCTAATTTTATGTTTTTGAGTATTAGAAAATCAAACTTAAATTTTAAAAAAATTAGAAGTCTTTTTTTCAATAAAATTTCAAAGTTATTCCATGGTCAATGTCAAGGAATTAAAAAAAAATTTTTTTAATTAAAAATATTTTTAGACTCTAATTTTATGTTTTTTGAGTATTAGACAATCAAACTTAAATTTTAAAAAAAATTAGAAGTCTTTTTTTCAATAAAATTTCAAAGTTATTCCATGGTCAATGTCAAGGAATTTTTAAAAATTTTTTTTTTAATTAAAAATATTTTTAGACTCTAATTTTATGTTTTTTGAGTATTAGAAAATCAAACTTAAATTTTAAAAAAAATTAGAAGTCTTTTTTTCAATAAAATTTCAAAGTTATTCCATGGTCAATGTCAAGGAATTTTAAAAAATTTTTTTTTTAATTAAAAATATTTTTAGACTCTAATTTTATGTTTTTTGAGTATTAGACAATCAAACTTAAATTTTAAAAAAAATTAGAAGTCTTTTTTCAATAAAATTTCAAAGTTATTCCATGGTCAATGTCAAGGAATTTTTAAAAATTTTTTTTTTAATTAAAAATATTTTTAGACTCTAATTTTATGTTTTTTGAGTATTAGAAAATCAAACTTAAATTTTAAAAAAATTAGAAGTCTTTTTTTCAATAAAATTTCAAAGTTATTCCATGGTCAATGTCAAGGAATTTAAAAAAATTTTTTTAATTAAAAATATTTTTAGACTCTAATTTTATGTTTTTTGAGTATTAGAAAATCAAACTTAAATTTTAAAAAAATTAGAAGTCTTTTTTTCAATAAAATTTCAAAGTTATTCCATGGTCAATGTCAAGGAATTTTTAAAAATTTTTTTTTAATTAAAAATATTTTTAGACTCTAATTTTATGTTTTTTGAGTATTAGAAAATCAAACTTAAATTTTAAAAAAATTAGAAGTCTTTTTTCAATAAAATTTCAAAGTTATTCCATGGTCAATGTCAAGGAATTTAAAAAAATTTTTTTAATTAAAAATATTTTTAGACTCTAATTTTATGTTTTTTGAGTATTAGACAATCAAACTTAAATTTTAAAAAAAATTAGAAGTCTTTTTTTCAATAAAATTTCAAAGTTATTCCATGGTCAATGTCAAGGAATTTTTAAAAATTTTTTTTTAATTAAAAATATTTTTAGACTCTAATTTTATGTTTTTTGAGTATTAGAAAATCAAACTTAAATTTTAAAAAAAATTAGAAGTCTTTTTTTCAATAAAATTTCAAAGTTATTCCATGGTCAATGTCAAGGAATTTTAAAAAATTTTTTTTTAATTAAAAATATTTTTAGACTCTAATTTTATGTTTTTTGAGTATTAGACAATCAAACTTAAATTTTAAAAAAATTAGAAGTCTTTTTTCAATAAAATTTCAAAGTTATTCCATGGTCAATGTCAAGGAATTTTTAAAAATTTTTTTTTAATTAAAAATATTTTTAGACTCTAATTTTATGTTTTTTGAGTATTAGAAAATCAAACTTAAATTTTAAAAAAATTAGAAGTCTTTTTTCAATAAAATTTCAAAGTTATTCCATGGTCAATGTCAAGGAATTTAAAAAAATTTTTTTAATTAAAAATATTTTTAGACTCTAATTTTATGTTTTTTGAGTATTAGATAATCAAACTTAAATTTTAAGAATAATTAGAAGACTTTTTTTCAATAAAATTTCAAAGTTATTCCATGGTCAATGTCAAGGAATTTTAAAAAATTTTTTTTTAATTAAAAATATTTTTAGACTCTAATTTTATGTTTTTTGAGTATTAGACAATCAAACTTAAATTTTAAAAAAAATTAGAAGTCTTTTTTTCAATAAAATTTCAAAGTTATTCCATGGTCAATGTCAAGGAATTTTTAAAAATTTTTTTTTAATTAAAAATATTTTTAGACTCTAATTTTATGTTTTTTGAGTATTAGAAAATCAAACTTAAATTTTAAAAAATTAGAAGTCTTTTTTCAATAAAATTTCAAAGTTATTCCATGGTCAATGTCAAGGAATTTTAAAAAATTTTTTTTTTAATTAAAAATATTTTTAGACTCTAATTTTATGTTTTTTGAGTATTAGACAATCAAACTTAAATTTTAAAAAAAATTAGAAGTCTTTTTTTCAATAAAATTTCAAAGTTATTCCATGGTCAATGTCAAGGAATTTTTAAAAATTTTTTTTTAATTAAAAATATTTTTAGACTCTAATTTTATGTTTTTTGAGTATTAGAAAATCAAACTTAAATTTTAAAAAAATTAGAAGTCTTTTTTTCAATAAAATTTCAAAGTTATTCCATGGTCAATGTCAAGGAATTTAAAAAAATTTTTTTTTAATTAAAAATATTTTTAGACTCTAATTTTATGTTTTTTGAGTATTAGAAAATCAAACTTAAATTTTAAAAAAATTAGAAGTCTTTTTTTCAATAAAATTTCAAAGTTATTCCATGGTCAATGTCAAGGAATTTTTAAAAATTTTTTTTTTAATTAAAAATATTTTTAGACTCTAATTTTATGTTTTTTGAGTATTAGAAAATCAAACTTAAATTTTAAAAAAATTAGAAGTCTTTTTTTTCAATAAAATTTCAAAGTTATTCCATGGTCAATGTCAAGGAATTTAAAAAATTTTTTTTTAATTAAAAATATTTTTAGACTCTAATTTTATGTTTTTTGAGTATTAGACAATCAAACTTAAATTTTAAAAAAATTAGAAGTCTTTTTTCAATAAAATTTCAAAGTTATTCCATGGTCAATGTCAAGGAATTTTTAAAAATTTTTTTTTAATTAAAAATATTTTTAGACTCTAATTTTATGTTTTTTGAGTATTAGAAAATCAAACTTAAATTTTAAAAAAAATTAGAAGTCTTTTTTTCAATAAAATTTCAAAGTTATTCCATGGTCAATGTCAAGGAATTTAAAAAAATTTTTTTTTAATTAAAAATATTTTTAGACTCTAATTTTATGTTTTTTGAGTATTAGACAATCAAACTTAAATTTTAAAAAAAATTAGAAGTCTTTTTTTCAATAAAATTTCAAAGTTATTCCATGGTCAATGTCAAGGAATTTTTAAAAATTTTTTTTTTAATTAAAAATATTTTTAGACTCTAATTTTATGTTTTTTGAGTATTAGAAAATCAAACTTAAATTTTAAAAAAATTAGAAGTCTTTTTTTCAATAAAATTTCAAAGTTATTCCATGGTCAATGTCAAGGAATTTAAAAAAATTTTTTTTTAATTAAAAATATTTTTAGACTCTAATTTTATGTTTTTTGAGTATTAGATAATCAAACTTAAATTTTAAGAATAATTAGAAGACTTTTTTTCAATAAAATTTCAAAGTTATTCCATGGTCAATGTCAAGGAATTTTTAAAAATTTTTTTTTAATTAAAAATATTTTTAGACTCTAATTTTATGTTTTTTGAGTATTAGATAATCAAACTTAAATTTTAAGAATAATTAGAAGACTTTTTTTCAATAAAATTTCAAAGTTATTCCATGGTCAATGTCAAGGAATTTTTAAAAATTTTTTTTTTAATTAAAAATATTTTTAGACTCTAATTTTATGTTTTTTATGTATTAGACAATCAAACTTAAATTTTAAAAAAAATTAGAAGTCTTTTTTTCAATAAAATTTCAAAGTTATTCCATGGTCAATGTCAAGGAATTTTAAAAATTTTTTTTTAATTAAAAATATTTTTAGACTCTAATTTTATGTTTTTTGAGTATTAGACAATCAAACTTAAATTTTAAAAAAAATTAGAAGTCTTTTTTTCAATAAAATTTCAAAGTTATTCCATGGTCAATGTCAAGGAATTTTTAAAAATTTTTTTTTAATTAAAAATATTTTTAGACTCTAATTTTATGTTTTTTGAGTATTAGAAAATCAAACTTAAATTTTAAAAAAATTAGAAGTCTTTTTTTCAATAAAATTTCAAAGTTATTCCATGGTCAATGTCAAGGAATTTAAAAAAATTTTTTTTTAATTAAAAATATTTTTAGACTCTAATTTTATGTTTTTTGAGTATTAGATAATCAAACTTAAATTTTAAGAATAATTAGAAGACTTTTTTTCAATAAAATTTCAAAGTTATTCCATGGTCAATGTCAAGGAATTTTTAAAAATTTTTTTTTTAATTAAAAATATTTTTAGACTCTAATTTTATGTTTTTTATGTATTAGACAATCAAACTTAAATTTTAAAAAAAATTAGAAGTCTTTTTTTCAATAAAATTTCAAAGTTATTCCATGGTCAATGTCAAGGAATTTTTAAAAATTTTTTTTTAATTAAAAATATTTTTAGACTCTAATTTTATGTTTTTTGAGTATTAGAAAATCAAACTTAAATTTTAAAAAAAATTAGAAGTCTTTTTTTCAATAAAATTTTAGACTCTAATTTTATGTTTTTTGAGTATTAGAAAATCAAACTTAAATTTAAAAAAAAATTAGAAGTCTTTTTTTCAATAAAATTTTAGACTCTAATTTTATGTTTTTTGAGTATTAGACAATCAAACTTAAATTTTAAAAAAAATTAGAAGTCTTTTTTTCAATAAAATTTCAAAGTTATTCCATGGTCAATGTCAAGGAATTTTTAAAAATTTTTTTTTTAATTAAAAATATTTTTAGACTCTAATTTTATGTTTTTTGAGTATTAGAAAATCAAACTTAAATTTTAAAAAAATTAGAAGTCTTTTTTTTTCAATAAAATTTCAAAGTTATTCCATGGTCAATGTCAAGGAATTTTTAAAAATTTTTTTTTTAATTAAAAATATTTTTAGACTCTAATTTTATGTTTTTTGAGTATTAGATAATCAAACTTAAATTTTAAGAATAATTAGAAGACTTTTTTTCAATAAAATTTCAAAGTTATTCCATGGTCAATGTCAAGGAATTTTTAAAAATTTTTTTTTTAATTAAAAATATTTTTAGACTCTAATTTTATGTTTTTTATGTATTAGACAATCAAACTTAAATTTTAAAAAAAATTAGAAGTCTTTTTTTCAATAAAATTTCAAAGTTATTCCATGGTCAATGTCAAGGAATTTTTAAAAATTTTTTTTTAATTAAAAATATTTTTAGACTCTAATTTTATGTTTTTTGAGTATTAGAAAATCAAACTTAAATTTTAAAAAAAATTAGAAGTCTTTTTTTCAATAAAATTTTAGACTCTAATTTTATGTTTTTTGAGTATTAGAAAATCAAACTTAAATTTAAAAAAAAATTAGAAGTCTTTTTTTCAATAAAATTTTAGACTCTAATTTTATGTTTTTTGAGTATTAGACAATCAAACTTAAATTTTAAAAAAAATTAGAAGTCTTTTTTTCAATAAAATTTCAAAGTTATTCCATGGTCAATGTCAAGGAATTTAAAAAATTTTTTTTTAATTAAAAATATTTTTAGACTCTAATTTTATGTTTTTTGAGTATTAGACAATCAAACTTAAATTTTAAAAAAATTAGAAGTCTTTTTTCAATAAAATTTCAAAGTTATTCCATGGTCAATGTCAAGGAATTTTTAAAAATTTTTTTTTTAATTAAAAATATTTTTAGACTCTAATTTTATGTTTTTTGAGTATTAGAAAATCAAACTTAAATTTTAAAAAAATTAGAAGTCTTTTTTTCAATAAAATTTCAAAGTTATTCCATGGTCAATGTCAAGGAATTTAAAAAAATTTTTTTTTAATTAAAAATATTTTTAGACTCTAATTTTATGTTTTTTGAGTATTAGATAATCAAACTTAAATTTTAAGAATAATTAGAAGACTTTTTTTCAATAAAATTTCAAAGTTATTCCATGGTCAATGTCAAGGAATTTTAAAAAATTTTTTTTTTAATTAAAAATATTTTTAGACTCTAATTTTATGTTTTTTGAGTATTAGACAATCAAACTTAAATTTTAAAAAAAATTAGAAGTCTTTTTTCAATAAAATTTCAAAGTTATTCCATGGTCAATGTCAAGGAATTTTTAAAAATTTTTTTTAATTAAAAATATTTTTAGACTCTAATTTTATGTTTTTTGAGTATTAGAAAATCAAACTTAAATTTTAAAAAAATTAGAAGTCTTTTTTTCAATAAAATTTCAAAGTTATTCCATGGTCAATGTCAAGGAATTTTAAAAAATTTTTTTTTAATTAAAAATATTTTTAGACTCTAATTTTATGTTTTTGAGTATTAGACAATCAAACTTAAATTTTAAAAAAATTAGAAGTCTTTTTTTCAATAAAATTTCAAAGTTATTCCATGGTCAATGTCAAGGAATTTTTAAAAATTTTTTTAATTAAAAATATTTTTAGACTCTAATTTTATGTTTTTTGAGTATTAGAAAATCAAACTTAAATTTTAAAAAAATTAGAAGTCTTTTTTTCAATAAAATTTCAAAGTTATTCCATGGTCAATGTCAAGGAATTTAAAAAAATTTTTTTAATTAAAAATATTTTTAGACTCTAATTTTATGTTTTTTGAGTATTAGAAAATCAAACTTAAATTTTAAAAAAATTAGAAGTCTTTTTTTCAATAAAATTTCAAAGTTATTCCATGGTCAATGTCAAGGAATTTTTAAAAATTTTTTTTTAATTAAAAATATTTTTAGACTCTAATTTTATGTTTTTGAGTATTAGAAAATCAAACTTAAATTTTAAAAAAATTAGAAGTCTTTTTTTCAATAAAATTTCAAAGTTATTCCATGGTCAATGTCAAGGAATTTTTAAAATTTTTTTTTAATTAAAAATATTTTTAGACTCTAATTTTATGTTTTTTGAGTATTAGACAATCAAACTTAAATTTTAAAAAAATTAGAAGTCTTTTTTTCAATAAAATTTCAAAGTTATTCCATGGTCAATGTCAAGGAATTTTTTAAAATTTTTTTTTAATTAAAAATATTTTTAGACTCTAATTTTATGTTTTTTGAGTATTAGAAAATCAAACTTAAATTTTAAAAAAATTAGAAGTCTTTTTTTCAATAAAATTTCAAAGTTATTCCATGGTCAATGTCAAGGAATTTAAAAAAATTTTTTTAATTAAAAATATTTTTAGACTCTAATTTTATGTTTTTTGAGTATTAGATAATCAAACTTAAATTTTAAGAATAATTAGAAGACTTTTTTCAATAAAATTTCAAAGTTATTCCATGGTCAATGTCAAGGAATTTTTAAAAATTTTTTTTTTAATTAAAAATATTTTTAGACTCTAATTTTATGTTTTTTGAGTATTAGATAATCAAACTTAAATTTTAAGAATAATTAGAAGACTTTTTTTCAATAAAATTTCAAAGTTATTCCATGGTCAATGTCAAGGAATTTTAAAAATTTTTTTTTAATTAAAAATATTTTTAGACTCTAATTTTATGTTTTTATGTATTAGACAATCAAACTTAAATTTTAAAAAAATTAGAAGTCTTTTTTCAATAAAATTTCAAAGTTATTCCATGGTCAATGTCAAGGAATTTTTAAAAATTTTTTTTTAATTAAAAATATTTTTAGACTCTAATTTTATGTTTTTTGAGTATTAGAAAATCAAACTTAAATTTTAAAAAAAATTAGAAGTCTTTTTTTCAATAAAATTTTAGACTCTAATTTTATGTTTTTTGAGTATTAGAAAATCAAACTTAAATTTAAAAAAAAAAAAAATTAGAAGTCTTTTTTCAATAAAATTTTAGACTCTAATTTTATGTTTTTTGAGTATTAGACAATCAAACTTAAATTTTAAAAAAAATTAGAAGTCTTTTTTTCAATAAAATTTCAAAGTTATTCCATGGTCAATGTCAAGGAATTTTTAAAAATTTTTTTTTTAATTAAAAATATTTTTAGACTCTAATTTTATGTTTTTTGAGTATTAGAAAATCAAACTTAAATTTAAAAAAAAATTAGAAGTCTTTTTTTCAATAAAATTTTAGACTCTAATTTTATGTTTTTTGAGTATTAGACAATCAAACTTAAATTTTAAAAAAAATTAGAAGTCTTTTTTTCAATAAAATTTCAAAGTTATTCCATGGTCAATGTCAAGGAATTTTTAAAAATTTTTTTTTTAATTAAAAATATTTTTAGACTCTAATTTTATGTTTTTTGAGTATTAGAAAATCAAACTTAAATTTTAAAAAAAATTAGAAGTCTTTTTTTCAATAAAATTTTAGACTCTAATTTTATGTTTTTTGAGTATTAGACAATCAAACTTAAATTTTAAAAAAAATTAGAAGTCTTTTTTTCAATAAAATTTCAAAGTTATTCCATGGTCAATGTCAAGGAATTTTTAAAAATTTTTTTTTTAATTAAAAATATTTTTAGACTCTAATTTTATGTTTTTTGAGTATTAGACAATCAAACTTAAATTTTAAAAAAAATTAGAAGTCTTTTTTCAATAAAATTTCAAAGTTATTCCATGGTCAATGTCAAGGAATTTTTAAAAATTTTTTTTTAATTAAAAATATTTTTAGACTCTAATTTTATGTTTTTTGAGTATTAGAAAATCAAACTTAAATTTAAAAAAAAATTAGAAGTCTTTTTTTCAATAAAATTTTAGACTCTAATTTTATGTTTTTTGAGTATTAGACAATCAAACTTAAATTTTAAAAAAATTAGAAGTCTTTTTTTCAATAAAATTTTAGACTCTAATTTTATGTTTTTTGAGTATTAGACAATCAAACTTAAATTTTAAAAAAAATTAGAAGTCTTTTTTTCAATAAAATTTCAAAGTTATTCCATGGTCAATGTCAAGGAATTTTTAAAATTTTTTTTTTTAATTAAAAATATTTTTAGACTCTAATTTTATGTTTTTTGAGTATTAGACAATCAAACTTAAATTTTAAAAAAAATTAGAAGTCTTTTTTTCAATAAAATTTCAAAGTTATTCCATGGTCAATGTCAAGGAATTTTTAAAAATTTTTTTTTAATTAAAAATATTTTTAGACTCTAATTTTATGTTTTTTGAGTATTAGAAAATCAAACTTAAATTTAAAAAAAAATTAGAAGTCTTTTTTTCAATAAAATTTCAAAGTTATTCCATAGTCAATGTCAAGGAATTTTTAAAAATTTTTTTTTTAATTAAAAATATTTTTAGACTCTAATTTTATGTTTTTTGAGTATTAGAAAATCAAACTTAAATTTTAAAAAAAATTAGAAGTCTTTTTTCAATAAAATTTCAAAGTTATTCCATGGTCAATGTCAAGGAATTTAAAAAAATTTTTTTAATTAAAAATATTTTTAGACTCTAATTTTATGTTTTTTGAGTATTAGAAAATCAAACTTAAATTTTAAAAAAAATTAGAAGTCTTTTTTTCAATAAAATTTTAGACTCTAATTTTATGTTTTTTGAGTATTAGAAAATCAAACTTAAATTTTAAAAAAATTAGAAGTCTTTTTTCAATAAAATTTCAAAGTTATTCCATGGTCAATGTCAAGGAATTTAAAAAAATTTTTTTAATTAAAAATATTTTTAGACTCTAATTTTATGTTTTTGAGTATTAGATAATCAAACTTAAATTTTAAGAATAATTAGAAGACTTTTTTTCAATAAAATTTCAAAGTTATTCCATGGTCAATGTCAAGGAATTTTTAAAAATTTTTTTTTTAATTAAAAATATTTTTAGACTCTAATTTTATGTTTTTTGAGTATTAGAAAATCAAACTTAAATTTTAAAAAAATTAGAAGTCTTTTTTTCAATAAAATTTCAAAGTTATTCCATGGTCAATGTCAAGGAATTTTAAAAATTTTTTTTTAATTAAAAATATTTTTAGACTCTAATTTTATGTTTTTTGAGTATTAGATAATCAAACTTAAATTTTAAGAATAATTAGAAGACTTTTTTTCAATAAAATTTCAAAGTTATTCCATGGTCAATGTCAAGGAATTTTTAAAAATTTTTTTTTTAATTAAAAATATTTTTAGACTCTAATTTTATGTTTTTTGAGTATTAGAAAATCAAACTTAAATTTTAAAAAAATTAGAAGTCTTTTTTTCAATAAAATTTCAAAGTTATTCCATGGTCAATGTCAAGGAATTAAAAAAAATTTTTTTTTAATTAAAAATATTTTTAGACTCTAATTTTATGTTTTTTGAGTATTAGATAATCAAACTTAAATTTTAAGAATAATTAGAAGACTTTTTTTCAATAAAATTTCAAAGTTATTCCATGGTCAATGTCAAGGAATTTTTAAAAATTTTTTTTTTAATTAAAAATATTTTTAGACTCTAATTTTATGTTTTTTATGTATTAGACAATCAAACTTAAATTTTAAAAAAAATTAGAAGTCTTTTTTTCAATAAAATTTCAAAGTTATTCCATGGTCAATGTCAAGGAATTTTAAAAATTTTTTTTTTTAATTAAAAATATTTTTAGACTCTAATTTTATGTTTTTTATGTATTAGACAATCAAACTTAAATTTTAAAAAAAATTAGAAGTCTTTTTTTCAATAAAATTTCAAAGTTATTCCATGGTCAATGTCAAGGAATTTTAAAAATTTTTTTTTAATTAAAAATATTTTTAGACTCTAATTTTATGTTTTTGAGTATTAGATAATCAAACTTAAATTTTAAGAATAATTAGAAGACTTTTTTCAATAAAATTTCAAAGTTATTCCATGGTCAATGTCAAGGAATTTTAAAAATTTTTTTTTAATTAAAAATATTTTTAGACTCTAATTTTATGTTTTTGAGTATTAGAAAATCAAACTTAAATTTTAAAAAAATTAGAAGTCTTTTTTTCAATAAAATTTTAGACTCTAATTTTATGTTTTTTGAGTATTAGACAATCAAACTTAAATTTTAAAAAAATTAGAAGTCTTTTTTCAATAAAATTTCAAAGTTATTCCATGGTCAATGTCAAGGAATTTTTAAAAATTTTTTTTTTAATTAAAAATATTTTTAGACTCTAATTTTATGTTTTTTGAGTATTAGAAAATCAAACTTAAATTTTAAAAAAATTAGAAGTCTTTTTTTCAATAAAATTTCAAAGTTATTCCATGGTCAATGTCAAGGAATTTTTAAAAATTTTTTTTTAATTAAAAATATTTTTAGACTCTAATTTTATGTTTTTTGAGTATTAGAAAATCAAACTTAAATTTTAAAAAAATTAGAAGTCTTTTTTTCAATAAAATTTCAAAGTTATTCCATGGTCAATGTCAAGGAATTTTTAAAAATTTTTTTTTAATTAAAAATATTTTTAGACTATAATTTTATGTTTTTGAGTATTAGACAATCAAACTTAAATTTTAAAAAAAATTAGAAGTCTTTTTTTCAATAAAATTTCAAAGTTATTCCATGGTCAATGTCAAGGAATTTTTAAAAATTTTTTTTTAATTAAAAATATTTTTAGACTCTAATTTTATGTTTTTTGTGTATTAGATAATCAAACTTAAATTTTAAAAAAAATTAGAAGTCTTTTTTTCAATAAAATTTCAAAGTTATTCCATGGTCAATGTCAAGGAATTTTTAAAAATTTTTTTTTAATTAAAAATATTTTTAGACTCTAATTTTATGTTTTTTGTGTATTAGATAATCAAACTTAAATTTTAAAAAAAATTAGAAGACTTTTTTTCAATAAAATTTCAAAGTTATTCCATGGTCAATGTCAAGGAATTTTTAAAAATTTTTTTTTTAATTAAAAATATTTTTAGACTCTAATTTTATGTTTTTTATGTATTAGACAATCAAACTTAAATTTTAAAAAAAATTAGAAGACTTTTTTCAATAAAATTTCAAAGTTATTCCATGGTCAATGTCAAGGAATTTTTAAAATTTTTTTTTAATTAAAAATATTTTTAGACTCTAATTTTATGTTTTTTGAGTATTAGACAATCAAACTTAAATTTTAAAAAAATTAGAAGTCTTTTTTTTCAATAAAATTTCAAAGTTATTCCATGGTCAATGTCAAGGAATTTTTAAAAATTTTTTTTTTAATTAAAAATATTTTTAGACTCTAATTTTATGTTTTTTGAGTATTAGACAATCAAACTTAAATTTTAAAAAAAATTAGAAGTCTTTTTTTCAATAAAATTTCAAAGTTATTCCATGGTCAATGTCAAGGAATTTTTAAAAAAATTTTTTTAATTAAAAATATTTTTAGACTCTAATTTTATGTTTTTTGAGTATTAGAAAATCAAACTTAAATTTTAAAAAAATTAGAAGTCTTTTTTTTCAATAAAATTTCAAAGTTATTCCATGGTCAATGTCAAGGAATTTTTAAAAATTTTTTTTTAATTAAAAATATTTTTAGACTCTAATTTTATGTTTTTTGTGTATTAGATAATCAAACTTAAATTTTAAAAAAATTAGAAGACTTTTTTCAATAAAATTTCAAAGTTATTCCATGGTCAATGTCAAGGAATTTAAAAAATTTTTTTTTAATTAAAAATATTTTTAGACTCTAATTTTATGTTTTTTGTGTATTAGATAATCAAACTTAAATTTTAAAAAAATTAGAAGACTTTTTTCAATAAAATTTCAAAGTTATTCCATGGTCAATGTCAAGGAATTTTTAAAAATTTTTTTTTAATTAAAAATATTTTTAGACTCTAATTTTATGTTTTTGAGTATTAGAAAATCAAACTTAAATTTTAAAAAAATTAGAAGACTTTTTTCAATAAAATTTCAAAGTTATTCCATGGTCAATGTCAAGGAATTTTTAAAAATTTTTTTTTTAATTAAAAATATTTTTAGACTCTAATTTTATGTTTTTTATGTATTAGACAATCAAACTTAAATTTTAAAAAAATTAGAAGACTTTTTTCAATAAAATTTCAAAGTTATTCCATGGTCAATGTCAAGGAATTTTTAAAAATTTTTTTTTTAATTAAAAATATTTTTAGACTCTAATTTTATGTTTTTTATGTATTAGACAATCAAACTTAAATTTTAAAAAAATTAGAAGACTTTTTTCAATAAAATTTCAAAGTTATTCCATGGTCAATGTCAAGGAATTTTTAAAAATTTTTTTTTAATTAAAAATATTTTTAGACTCTAATTTTATGTTTTTGAGTATTAGACAATCAAACTTAAATTTTAAAAAAATTAGAAGTCTTTTTTTCAATAAAATTTCAAAGTTATTCCATGGTCAATGTCAAGGAATTTTTAAAAATTTTTTTTTAATTAAAAATATTTTTAGACTCTAATTTTATGTTTTTGTGTATTAGATAATCAAACTTAAATTTAAAAAAATTAGAAGACTTTTTTCAATAAAATTTCAAAGTTATTCCATGGTCAATGTCAAGGAATTTTTAAAAATTTTTTTTTTAATTAAAAATATTTTTAGACTCTAATTTTATGTTTTTTATGTATTAGACAATCAAACTTAAATTTTAAAAAAATTAGAAGACTTTTTTCAATAAAATTTCAAAGTTATTCCATGGTCAATGTCAAGGAATTTTTAAAAATTTTTTTTTAATTAAAAATATTTTTAGACTCTAATTTTATGTTTTTTGAGTATTAGAAAATCAAACTTAAATTTTAAAAAAATTAGAAGACTTTTTTCAATAAAATTTCAAAGTTATTCCATGGTCAATGTCAAGGAATTTTTAAAAATTTTTTTTTAATTAAAAATATTTTTAGACTCTAATTTTATGTTTTTATGTATTAGACAATCAAACTTAAATTTTAAAAAAATTAGAAGACTTTTTTCAATAAAATTTCAAAGTTATTCCATGGTCAATGTCAAGGAATTTTTAAAAATTTTTTTTTAATTAAAAATATTTTTAGACTCTAATTTTATGTTTTTGAGTATTAGACAATCAAACTTAAATTTTAAAAAAATTAGAAGTCTTTTTTCAATAAAATTTCAAAGTTATTCCATGGTCAATGTCAAGGAATTTTTAAAAATTTTTTTTTAATTAAAAATATTTTTAGACTCTAATTTTATGTTTTTGAGTATTAGAAAATCAAACTTAAATTTTAAAAAAATTAGAAGTCTTTTTTTCAATAAAATTTCAAAGTTATTCCATGGTCAATGTCAAGGAATTTTAAAAATTTTTTTTTAATTAAAAATATTTTTAGACTCTAATTTTATGTTTTTTTGAGTAAGAAAATCAAACTTAAATTTTAAAAAAATTAGAAGTCTTTTTTTCAATAAAATTTCAAAGTTATTCCATGGTCAATGTCAAGGAATTTTTAAAAATTTTTTTTTTTAATTAAAAATATTTTTAGACTATAATTTTATGTTTTTGAGTATTAGAAAATCAAACTTAAATTTAAAAAAAAATTAGAAGTCTTTTTTTTCAATAAAATTTCAAAGTTATTCCATGGTCAATGTCAAGGAATTTTTAAAAATTTTTTTTTAATTAAAAATATTTTTAGACTCTAATTTTATGTTTTTTATGTATTAGACAATCAAACTTAAATTTTAAAAAAATTAGAAGACTTTTT
>JAGUQR010000188.1:0-121585 GCA_018905775.1 Meloidogyne exigua
TTCAATAAAATTTTAGACTCTAATTTTATGTTTTTTGAGTATTAGACAATCAAACTTAAATTTTAAAAATTAGAAGTCTTTTTTCAATAAAATTTCAAAGTTATTCCATGGTCAATGTCAGAAGGAATTTTAAAATTTTTTTAATTAAAAATATTTTTAGACTCTCTAATTTTATGTTTTTTGAGTATTAGATAATCAAACTTAAATTTTAAAAAAATTTGAAGACTTTTTTCAATAAAATTTCAAAGTTATTCCATGGTCAATGTCAGGAATTTTTAAAATTTTTTTTTAATTAATTAAAATATTTTTAGACTCTAATTTTATGTTTTTTATGTATTAGATAATCAAACTTAAAATTTTAAAAAAATTAGAAGACTTTTTTTTCAATAAAATTTCAAAGTTATTCCATGGTCAATGTCAAGGAATTTTTAAAAATTTTTTTTTAATTAAAAAAATATTTTTTAGACTTCTAATTTTATGTTTTTTGAGTATTAGAAAATCAAACTTAAATTTTAAAAAAAATTAGAAGTCTTTTTTCAATGAAATTTCAAAGTTATTCCATGGTCAATGTCATGAATTTTAAAAATTTTTTTTTAATTAAAAATATTTTTAGACTCTAATTTTATGTTTGAGTATTAGAAAATCAAACTTACTTTAAAAAATTAAAGTCTTTTTTCAATAAAATTTCAAAGTTATTCCATGGTCAATGTCAAGGAATTTTTGAAAATTTTTTTTTAATTAAAAATATTTTTTTAGACTCTAATTTTATGTTTTTGTGTATTAGACAATCAAACTTAAATTTTAAAAAATTAGAGTCTTTTTCAATAAAATTTCAAAGATATTCCATATCAATGTCAAGGAATTTTTAAAAATTTTTTTTTAATTAAAAATATTTTTAGACTCTAATTTTGTTTTGAGTATTAGAAAATCAAACTTAAATTTTAAAAAAATTAGAAGTCTTTTTTTCAATAAAATTTTAGACTCTAATTTTATGTTTTTGAGTATTAGACAATCAAACTTTAAATTTTAAAAAATTAGAAGTCTTTTTTCAATAAAATTTCAAAGTTATTCCATGGTCAATGTCAAGGAATTTTTAAAAATTTTTTTAATTAAAAATATTTTTAGACTCTAATTTTATGTTTTTTGAGTATTAGAAAATCAAACTTAATGAAAATTAGAAGTCTTTTTTTCACAATTTCAAAGTTATTCCATGGTCAATGTCAAGGAATCTGCAAATTTTTTTTTTTAATTAAAATATTTTTAGACTCTAATTTTATGTTTTTGAGTATTAGACAATCAAACTTAAATTTTAAAAAAATTAGAAGTCTTTTTTCAATAAAATTTCAAAGTTATTCCATGGTCAATGTCAAGGAATTTTTAAAAATTTTTTTTTTAATTAAAAATATTTTTAGACTCTAATTTTATGTTTTTTATGTATTAGACAATCAAACTTAAATTTTAAAAAAAATTAGAAGCCTTTTTTTCAATAAAATTTCAAAGTTATTCCATGGTCAATGTCAAGGAATTTTAAAAAATTTTTTTAATTAAAAATATTTTTAGACTCTAATTTTATGTTTTTGTGTATTAGATAATCAAACTTAAATTTTAAAAAATTAGAAGTCTTTTTTTTTCAATAATATTTCAAAGTTATTCCATGGTCAATGTCAAGGAATTTAAAAATTTTTAAAATTTTTTTTTTTAATTAAAAATATTTTTAGACTCTAATTTTATGTTTTTTGTGTATTAGATAATCAAACTTAAATTTTAAAAAAAATTAGAAGTCTTTTTTTCAATAATATTTCAAAGTTATTCCATGGTCAATGTCAAGGAATTTTTAAAAATTTTTTTAATTAAAATATTTTTAAACTCTAATTTTATGTTTTTTGTGTATTAGATAATCAAACTTAAATTTTAAAAAAATTAGAAGTCTTTTTTTCAATAATATTTCAAAGTTATTCCATGGTCAATGTCAAGGAATTTTTAAAAATTTTTTTTTAATTAAAAATATTTTTAAACTCTAATTTTATGTTTTTTGTGTATTAGATAATCAAACTTAAATTTTAAAAAAATTAGAAGTCTTTTTTTCAATAATATTTCAAAGTTATTCCATGGTCAATGTCAAGGAATTTTTTTAAAAATTTTTTTTTAATTAAAAATATTTTTTAAACTCTAATTTTATGTTTTTTGTGTATTAGATAATCAAACTTAAATTTTAAAAAAATTAGAAGTCTTTTTTTTCAATAATATTTCAAAGTTATTCCATGGTCAATGTCAAGGAATTTTTAAAAAAATTTTTTTAATTAAAAATATTTTTAAACTCTAATTTTATGTTTTTTGTGTATTAGATAATCAAACTTAAATTTTAAAAAAATTAGAAGTCTTTTTTTCAATAATATTTCAAAGTTATTCCATGGTCAATGTCAAGGAATTTTTAAAAATTTTTTTTTAATTAAAAATATTTTTAAACTCTAATTTTATGTTTTTTGTGTATTAGATAATCAAACTTAAATTTTAAAAAATTAGAAGTCTTTTTTTCAATAATATTTCAAAGTTATTCCATGGTCAATGTCAAGGAATTTTTAAAAATTTTTTTTTTTAATTAAAAAATATTTTTAAACTCTAATTTTATGTTTTTTGTGTATTAGATAATCAAACTTAAATTTTAAAAAATTAGAAGTCTTTTTTTTCAATAATATTTCAAAAGTTATTCCATGGTCAATGTCAAGGAATTAAAAATTAAAAAAATTTTTTTTTAATTAAAAATATTTTTAAACTCTAATTTTATGTTTTTTGTGTATTAGATAATCAAACTTAAATTTTAAAAAAATTAGAAGTCTTTTTTTTCAATAAAAACTTAAATTTTAAAAAAATTAGAAGTCTTTTCAATAAAATTTCAAAGTTATTCCATGGTCAATGTCAAGGAATTTTTAAAAAAATTTTTTTAATTAAAAATATTTTAGACTCTAATTTTATGTTTTTGAGTATTAGAAAATCAAACTTAAATTTTAAAAAAAAAAATTAGAAGTCTTTTTTCAATAAAATTTCAAAGTTATTCCATGGTCAATGTCAAGGAATTTTAAAAATTTTTTTTTAATTAAAAATATTTTTAGACTCTAATTTTATGTTTTTTGAGTATTAGACAATCAAACTTAAATTTTAAAAAAATTAGAAGTCTTTTTTCAATAAAATTTCAAAGTTATTCCATGGTCAATGTCAAGGAATTTTTAAAAATTTTTTTAATTAAAAATATTTTTAGACTCTAATTTTATGTTTTTGAGTATTAGAAAATCAAACTTAAATTTTAAAAAAATTAGAAGTCTTTTTTCAATAAAATTTCAAAGTTATTCCATGGTCAATGTCAAGGAATTTAAAAAATTTTTTTAATTAAAAATATTTTTTAGACTCTAATTTTATGTTTTTGAGTATTAGATAATCAAACTTAAATTTTAAGAATAATTAGAAGTCTTTTTCAATAAAATTTCAAAGTTATTCCATGGTCAATGTCAAGGAATTTTAAAAAAATTTTTTTTTAATTAAAAATATTTTTTAGACTCTAATTTTATGTTTTTTGAGTATTAGAAAATCAAACTTAAATTTTAAAAAAATTAGAAGTCTTTTTTCAATAAAATTTCAAAAGTTATTCCATGGTCAATGTCAAGGAATTTTAAAAATTTTTTTTTAATTAAAAATATTTTTAGACTCTAATTTTATGTTTTTGAGTATTAGATAATCAAACTTAAATTTTAAAAAAATTAGAAGTCTTTTTTTCAATAAAATTTCAAAGTTATTCCATGGTCAATGTCAAGGAATTTTAAAAATTTTTTTTTAATTAAAAATATTTTTAGACTCTAATTTTATGTTTTTGAGTATTAGAAAATCAAACTTAAATTTTAAAAAAATTAGAAGTCTTTTTTCAATAAAATTTCAAAGTTATTCCATGGTCAATGTCAAGGAATTTTTTAAAAATTTTTTTTTAATTAAAAATATTTTTAGACTCTAATTTTATGTTTTTGAGTATTAGAAAATCAAACTTAAATTTTAAAAAAATTAGAAGTCTTTTTTTCAATAAAATTTCAAAGTTATTCCATGGTCAATGTCAAGGAATTTTTAAAAATTTTTTTTTAATTAAAAATATTTTTAGACTCTAATTTTATGTTTTTTGAGTATTAGAAAATCAAACTTAAATTTTAAAAATTAGAAGTCTTTTTTTTCAATAAAATTTCAAAGTTATTCCATGGTCAATGTCAAGGAATTTAAAAATTTTTTTTTTTAATTAAAAATATTTTTAGACTCTAATTTTATGTTTTTTGAGTATTAGAAAATCAAACTTAAATTTTAAAAAAATTAGGAAGTCTTTTTTCAATAAAAATTTCAAAGTTATTCCATGGTCAATGTCAAGGAATTTAAAAAATTTTTTTAATTAAAAATATTTTAGACTCTAATTTTATGTTTTTTGAGTATTAGAAAATCAAACTTAAATTTTAAAAAAATTAGAAGTCTTTTTTCAATAAAATTTCAAAGTTATTCCATGGTCAATGTCAAGGAATTTTAAAATTTTTTTTTTTAATTAAAAATATTTTTAGACTCTAATTTTATGTTTTTTGAGTATTAGAAAATCAAACTTAAATTTTAAAAAAAATTAGAAGTCTTTTTTTCAATAAAATTTCAAAGTTATTCCATGGTCAATGTCAAGGAATTTTTAAAAATTTTTTTTTAATTAAAAATATTTTTAGACTCTAATTTTATGTTTTTTGAGTATTAGACAATCAAACTTAAATTTTAAAAAAATTAGAAGTCTTTTTTCAATAAAATTTCAAAGTTATTCCATGGTCAATGTCAAGGAATTTTTAAAAATTTTTTTTTAATTAAAAATATTTTTAGACTCTAATTTTATGTTTTTGAGTATTAGACAATCAAACTTAAATTTTAAAAAAATTAGAAGTCTTTTTTTTTCAATAAAATTTCAAAGTTATTCCATGGTCAAATGAATTTAAAAAATTTTTTTTTAATTAAAAATATTTTTAGACTCTAATTTTATGTTTTTTGAGTATTAGAAAATCAAACTTAAATTTTAAAAAAAATTAGAAGTTTTTTTTCAATAAAATTTCAAAGTTTTTATGTTTTCAGTGTCAAGGAATCAAACTTAAATTTTAAAAAAATTAAAAGTATTTTTTCAATAAAATTTCAAAGTTATTCCATATTCAAAATCAAACTTAAATTTTTTTAAAAAATTTTTTTTTTAATTAAAAATATTTTTAGACTCTAATTTTATGTTTTTTGAGTATTAGACAATCAAACTTAAATTTTAAAAAAAATTAGAAGTCTTTTTTTCAATAAAATTTCAAAGTTATTCCATGGTCAATGTCAAGGAATTTTTAAAATTAAAAAAATTTTTTTTAATTAAAAATATTTTTAGACTCTAATTTTATGTTTTTTTGAGTATTAGACAATCAAACTTAAATTTTAAAAAAATTAGAAGTCTTTTTTTCAATAAAATTTCAAAGTTATTCCATGGTCAATGTCAAGGAATTTTTAAAAATTTTTTTTTAATTAAAAATATTTTTAGACTCTAATTTTATGTTTTTTGAGTATTAGAAAATCAAACTTAAATTTTAAAAAAATTAGAAGTCTTTTTTTCAATAAAATTTCAAAGTTATTCCATGGTCAATGTCAAGGAATTTTTAAAAATTTTTTTTTTAATTAAAAATATTTTTAGACTCTAATTTTATGTTTTTTGAGTATTAGAAAATCAAACTTAAATTTTAAAAAAAATTTCTTTTTTTCAATAAAATTTCAAAGTTATTCCATGGTCAATGTCAAGGAATTTTTAAAATTTTTTTTTTTAATTAAAAATATTTTTAGACTCTAATTTTATGTTTTTTGAGTATTAGAAAATCAAACTTAAATTTTAAAAAAATTAGATCAAGGAATTTTTTTAAAAATTTTTTTTTAATTAAAAATATTTTTAGACTCTAATTTTATGTTTTTTGAAAATCAAACTTAATTTTTAAAAAAATTGTATTAGATAATCAAACTTAAATTTTAAAAAAAATTAGAAGTCTTTTTTTCAATAAAATTTCAAAGTTATTCCATGGTCAATGTCAAGGAATTTTTAAAAATTTTTTTTTTAATTAAAAATATTTTTAGACTCTAATTTTATGTTTTTTGAGTATTAGATAATCAAACTTAAATTTTAAAAAAATTAGAAGTCTTTTTTTCAATAAAATTTCAAAGTTATTCCATGGTCAATGTCAAGGAATTTTAAAAAAATTTTTTTTTAATTAAAAATATTTTTAGACTCTAATTTTATGTTTTTTGAGTATTAGATAATCAAACTTAAATTTTTAAAAAATTAGAAGTCTTTTTTTCAATAAAATTTCAAAGTTATTCCATGGTCAATGTCAAGGTAAAAAATTAGAAGTCTTTTTTTCAATAAAATTTCAAAGTTATTCCATGGTCAATGTCAAGGAATTTTTAAAAATTTTTTTTTAATTAAAAATATTTTTAGACTCTAATTTTATGTTTTTTGAGTATTAGATAATCAAACTTAAATTTTAAAAAAATTAGAAGTCTTTTTTTTCAATAAAATTTCAAAGTTATTCCATGGTCAATGTCAAGGAATTTTTAAAAATTTTTTTTTAATTAAAAATATTTTTAGACTCTAATTTTATGTTTTTTGAGTATTAGATAATCAAACTTAAATTTTAAAAAAAATTAGAAGTCTTTTTTTCAATAAAATTTCAAAGTTATTCCATGGTCAATGTCAAGGAATTTTTAAAAATTTTTTTTTAATTAAAAATATTTTTAGACTCTAATTTTATGTTTTTTGAGTATTAGATAATCAAACTTAAATTTTAAAAAAATTAGAAGTCTTTTTTTCAATAAAATTTCAAAGTTATTCCATGGTCAATGTCAAGGAATTTTAAAAATTTTTTTTTAATTAAAAATATTTTTAGACTCTAATTTTATGTTTTTTGAGTATTAGACAATCAAACTTAAATTTTAAAAAATTAGAAGTCTTTTTTTCAATAAAATTTCAAAGTTATTCCATGGTCAATGTCAAGGTTCAAAGTTATTCCATGGTCAATGTCAAGGAATTTTTAAAAATTTTTTTTTAATTAAAAATATTTTTAGACTCTAATTTTATGTTTTTTGAGTATTAGAAAATCAAACTTAAATTTTAAAAAAATTAGAAGTCTTTTTTTTTCAATAAAATTTCAAAGTTATTCCATGGTCAATGTCAAGGAATTTTTAAAAATTTTTTTTTAATTAAAAATATTTTTAGACTCTAATTTTATGTTTTTTGAGTATTAGAAAATCAAACTTAAATTTTAAAAAAAATTAGAAGTCTTTTTTTCAATAAAATTTCAAAGTTATTCCATGGTCAATGTCAAGGAATTTTTAAAAATTTTTTTTTAATTAAAAATATTTTTAGACTCTAATTTTATGTTTTTTGAGTATTAGAAAATCAAACTTAAATTTTAAAAAAATTAGAAGTCTTTTTTTTCAATAAAATTTCAAAGTTATTCCATGGTCAATGTCAAGGAATTTTTAAAAAATTTTTTTAATTAAAAATATTAAAAATATTTTTAGACTCTAATTTTATGTTTTTGAGTATTAGAAAATCAAACTTAAATTTTAAAAAAATTAGAAGTCTTTTTTCAATAAAATTTCAAAGTTATTCCATGGTCAATGTCAAGGAATTTTTAAAAATTTTTTTTTAATTAAAAATATTTTTAGACTCTAATTTTATGTTTTTGAGTATTAGAAAATCAAACTTAAATTTTAAAAAAATTAGAAGTCTTTTTTTCAATAAAATTTCAAAGTTATTCCATGGTCAATGTCAAGGAAATTTAAAAATTTTTTTTTAATTAAAAATATTTTTAGACTCTAATTTTATGTTTTTGAGTATTAGACAATCAAACTTAAATTTTAAAAAAATTAGAAGTCTTTTTTTCAATAAAATTTCAAAGTTATTCCATGGTCAATGTCAAGGAATTTTTAAAAATTTTTTTTTTAATTAAAAATATTTTTAGACTCTAATTTTATGTTTTTTGAGTATTAGAAAATCAAACTTAAATTTTAAAAAAATTAGAAGTCTTTTTTTCAATAAAATTTCAAAGTTATTCCATGGTCAATGTCAAGGAATTTTTAAAAATTTTTTTTTTAATTAAAAATATTTTTAGACTCTAATTTTATGTTTTTTGAGTATTAGAAAATCAAACTTAAATTTTAAAAAAATTAGAAGTCTTTTTTCAATAAAATTTCAAAGTTATTCCATGGTCAATGTCAAGGAATTTTTAAAAATTTTTTTTTAATTAAAAATATTTTTAGACTCTAATTTTATGTTTTTGAGTATTAGAAAATCAAACTTAAATTTTAAAAAAATTAGAAGTCTTTTTTTCAATAAAATTTCAAAGTTATTCCATGGTCAATGTCAAGGAATTTAAAAAAATTTTTTTTTAATTAAAAATATTTTTAGACTCTAATTTTATGTTTTTTGAGTATTAGAAAATCAAACTTAAATTTTAAAAAAATTAGAAGTCTTTTTTTTTCAATAAAATTTCAAAGTTATTCCATGGTCAATGTCAAGGAATTTTTAAAAATTTTTTTTTAATTAAAAATATTTTTAGACTCTAATTTTATGTTTTTGAGTATTAGAAAATCAAACTTAAATTTTAAAAAAATTAGAAGTCTTTTTTTTTTCAATAAAATTTCAAAGTTATTCCATGGTCAATGTCAAGGAATTTAAAAAAATTTTTTTAATTAAAAATATTTTTAGACTCTAATTTTATGTTTTTTGAGTATTAGACAATCAAACTTAAATTTTAAAAAAAATTAGAAGTCTTTTTTCAATAAAATTTCAAAGTTATTCCATGGTCAATGTCAAGGAATTTTTAAAAATTTTTTTTTAATTAAAAATATTTTTAGACTCTAATTTTATGTTTTTGAGTATTAGAAAATCAAACTTAAATTTTAAAAAAATTAGAAGTCTTTTTTTCAATAAAATTTCAAAGTTATTCCATGGTCAATGTCAAGGAATTTTTAAAAAAATTTTTTTAATTAAAAATATTTTTAGACTCTAATTTTATGTTTTTTTGAGTATTAGAAAATCAAACTTAAATTTTAAAAAAATTAGAAGTCTTTTTTTTTCAATAAAATTTCAAAGTTATTCCATGGTCAATGTCAAGGAATTTTTAAAAATTTTTTTTTAATTAAAAATATTTTTAGACTCTAATTTTATGTTTTTTGAGTATTAGACAATCAAACTTAAATTTTAAAAAAATTAGAAGTCTTTTTTTTTCAATAAAATTTCAAAGTTATTCCATGGTCAATGTCAAGGAATTTTTAAAAATTTTTTTTTTAATTAAAAATATTTTTAGACTCTAATTTTATGTTTTTTGAGTATTAGAAAATCAAACTTAAATTTTAAAAAAATTAGAAGTCTTTTTTTCAATAAAATTTCAAAGTTATTCCATGGTCAATGTCAAGGAATTTTTAAAAATTTTTTTTTTAATTAAAAATATTTTTAGACTCTAATTTTATGTTTTTTGAGTATTAGAAAATCAAACTTAAATTTTAAAAAAATTAGAAGTCTTTTTTTCAATAAAATTTCAAAGTTATTCCATGGTCAATGTCAAGGAATTTTAAAAAATTTTTTTTTTAATTAAAAATATTTTTAGACTCTAATTTTATGTTTTTGAGTATTAGACAATCAAACTTAAATTTTAAAAAAATTAGAAGTCTTTTTTCAATAAAATTTCAAAGTTATTCCATGGTCAATGTCAAGGAATTTTTAAAAATTTTTTTAATTAAAAATATTTTTAGACTCTAATTTTATGTTTTTTGAGTATTAGAAAATCAAACTTAAATTTTAAAAAAATTAGAAGTCTTTTTTTCAATAAAATTTCAAAGTTATTCCATGGTCAATGTCAAGGAATTTAAAAAAATTTTTTTAATTAAAAATATTTTTAGACTCTAATTTTATGTTTTTTGAGTATTAGACAATCAAACTTAAATTTTAAAAAAATTAGAAGTCTTTTTTCAATAAAATTTCAAAGTTATTCCATGGTCAATGTCAAGGAATTTTTAAAAATTTTTTTTTAATTAAAAATATTTTTAGACTCTAATTTTATGTTTTTTGAGTATTAGAAAATCAAACTTAAATTTTAAAAAAATTAGAAGTCTTTTTTTCAATAAAATTTCAAAGTTATTCCATGGTCAATGTCAAGGAATTTTTAAAAATTTTTTTTTAATTAAAAATATTTTTAGACTCTAATTTTATGTTTTTTGAGTATTAGACAATCAAACTTAAATTTTAAAAAAATTAGAAGTCTTTTTTCAATAAAATTTCAAAGTTATTCCATGGTCAATGTCAAGGAATTTTTAAAAATTTTTTTTTAATTAAAAATATTTTTAGACTCTAATTTTATGTTTTTTGAGTATTAGAAAATCAAACTTAAATTTTAAAAAAATTAGAAGTCTTTTTTCAATAAAATTTCAAAGTTATTCCATGGTCAATGTCAAGGAATTTTAAAAATTTTTTTTTAATTTTTAATGACTTTTTTTCAATAAAATTTCAAAGTTATTCCATGGTCAATCAAGGAATTTTTAAAAATTTTTTTTTAATTAAAAATATTTTTAGACTCTAATTTTATGTTTTTTTAGACAATCAAAAAATTTTTTAGAAGTCTTTTTTCAATAAAATTTCAAAGTTATTCCATGGTCAATGTCAAGGAATTTTTTAAAAATTTTTTTAATTAAAAATATTTTAGACTCTAATTTTATGTTTTTGAGTATTAGAAAATCAAACTTAAATTTTAAAAAAATTAGAAGTCTTTTTTTTCAATAAAATTTCAAAGTTATTCCATGGTCAATGTCAAGGAATTTTTAAAAATTTTTTTTTAATTAAAAATATTTTTAGACTCTAATTTTATGTTTTTTGAGTATTAGACAATCAAACTTAAATTTTAAAAAAAATTAGAAGTCTTTTTTTCAATAAAATTTCAAAGTTATTCCATGGTCAATGTCAAGGAATTTTTAAAAATTTTTTTTTAATTAAAAATATTTTTAGACTCTAATTTTATGTTTTTGAGTATTAGAAAATCAAACTTAAATTTTAAAAAATTAGAAGTCTTTTTTTCAATAAAATTTCAAAGTTATTCCATGGTCAATGTCAAGGAATTTTTAAAAAATTTTTTTTTAATTAAAAATATTTTTAGACTCTAATTTTATGTTTTTTGAGTATTAGAAAATCAAACTTAAATTTTAAAAAAATTAGAAGTCTTTTTTCAATAAAATTTCAAAGTTATTCCATGGTCAATGTCAAGGAATTTTTAAAAATTTTTTTTTTAATTAAAAATATTTTTAGACTCTAATTTTATGTTTTTTGAGTATTAGAAAATCAAACTTAAATTTTAAAAAAATTAGAAGTCTTTTTTTCAATAAAATTTCAAAGTTATTCCATGGTCAATGTCAAGGAATTTAAAAAAATTTTTTTTTAATTAAAAATATTTTTAGACTCTAATTTTATGTTTTTTGAGTATTAGAAAATCAAACTTAAATTTTAAAAAAATTAAAGTCTTTTTTTCAATAAAATTTCAAAGTTATTCCATGGTCAATGTCAAGGAATTTTTAAAAATTTTTTTTTAATTAAAAATATTTTTAGACTCTAATTTTATGTTTTTTGAGTATTAGAAAATCAAACTTAAATTTAAAAAAAATTAGAAGTCTTTTTTCAATAAAATTTCAAAGTTATTCCATGGTCAATGTCAAGGAATTTTTAAAAATTTTTTTTTAATTAAAAATATTTTTAGACTCTAATTTTATGTTTTTGAGTATTAGAAAATCAAACTTAAATTTTAAAAAAATTAGAAGTCTTTTTTTTTCAATAAAATTTCAAAGTTATTCCATGGTCAATGTCAAGGAATTTTTAAAAATTTTTTTTTTAATTAAAAATATTTTTAGACTCTAATTTTATGTTTTTTGAGTATTAGAAAATCAAACTTAAATTTTAAAAAAATTAGAAGTCTTTTTTTCAATAAAATTTCAAAGTTATTCCATGGTCAATGTCAAGGAATTTTAAAAAATTTTTTTTTTAATTAAAAATATTTTTAGACTCTAATTTTATGTTTTTGAGTATTAGAAAATCAAACTTAAATTTTAAAAAAATTAGAAGTCTTTTTTCAATAAAATTTCAAAGTTATTCCATGGTCAATGTCAAGGAATTTTTAAAAAAATTTTTTTTTAATTAAAAATATTTTTAGACTCTAATTTTATGTTTTTTGAGTATTAGAAAATCAAACTTAAATTTTAAAAAAATTAGAAGTCTTTTTTTCAATAAAATTTCAAAGTTATTCCATGGTCAATGTCAAGGAATTTTTAAAAATTTTTTTTTAATTAAAAATATTTTTAGACTCTAATTTTATGTTTTTGAGTATTAGAAAATCAAACTTAAATTTTAAAAAAATTAGAAGTCTTTTTTCAATAAAATTTCAAAGTTATTCCATGGTCAATGTCAAGGAATTTTTAAAAATTTTTTTTTAATTAAAAATATTTTTAGACTCTAATTTTATGACTCTAATTTTATGTTTTTGAGTATTAGAAAATCAAACTTAAATTTTAAAAAAATTAGAAGTCTTTTTTTCAATAAAATTTCAAAGTTATTCCATGGTCAATGTCAAGGAATTTAAAAAAATTTTTTTTTAATTAAAAATATTTTTAGACTCTAATTTTATGTTTTTTGAGTATTAGAAAATCAAACTTAAATTTTAAAAAAATTAGAAGTCTTTTTTTCAATAAAATTTCAAAGTTATTCCATGGTCAATGTCAAGGAATTTTTAAAAATTTTTTTTTAATTAAAAATATTTTTAGACTCTAATTTTATGTTTTTTGAGTATTAGAAAATCAAACTTAAATTTTAAAAAAATTAGAAGTCTTTTTTTCAATAAAATTTCAAAGTTATTCCATGGTCAATGTCAAGGAATTTTTAAAAATTTTTTTTTAATTAAAAATATTTTTAGACTCTAATTTTATGTTTTTGAGTATTAGAAAATCAAACTTAAATTTTAAAAAAAAATTAGAAGTCTTTTTTCAATAAAATTTCAAAGTTATTCCATGGTCAATGTCAAGGAATTTTTAAAAATTTTTTTTTAATTAAAAATATTTTTAGACTCTAATTTTATGTTTTTGAGTATTAGAAAATCAAACTTAAATTTTAAAAAAATTAGAAGTCTTTTTTCAATAAAATTTCAAAGTTATTCCATGGTCAATGTCAAGGAATTTTTAAAAATTTTTTTTTAATTAAAAATATTTTTAGACTCTAATTTTATGTTTTTTGAGTATTAGAAAATCAAACTTAAATTTTAAAAAAATTAGAAGTCTTTTTTTCAATAAAATTTCAAAGTTATTCCATGGTCAATGTCAAGGAATTTAAAAAATTTTTTTTTAATTAAAAATATTTTTAGACTCTAATTTTATGTTTTTTTGAGTATTAGAAAATCAAACTTAAATTTTAAAAAAAATTAGAAGTCTTTTTTTCAATAAAATTTCAAAGTTATTCCATGGTCAATGTCAAGGAATTTTTAAAAATTTTTTTTTAATTAAAAATATTTTTAGACTCTAATTTTATGTTTTTTGAGTATTAGAAAATCAAACTTAAATTTTAAAAAATTAGAAGTCTTTTTTTCAATAAAATTTCAAAGTTATTCCATGGTCAATGTCAAGGAATTTAAAAAAATTTTTTTTTAATTAAAAATATTTTTAGACTCTAATTTTATGTTTTTTGAGTATTAGAAAATCAAACTTAAATTTTAAAAAAATTAGAAGTCTTTTTTTCAATAAAATTTCAAAGTTATTCCATGGTCAATGTCAAGGAATTTTAAAAAATTTTTTTTTTAATTAAAAATATTTTTAGACTCTAATTTTATGTTTTTGAGTATTAGAAAATCAAACTTAAATTTTAAAAAATTAGAAGTCTTTTTTCAATAAAATTTCAAAGTTATTCCATGGTCAATGTCAAGGAATTTTTAAAAATTTTTTTTTAATTAAAAATATTTTTAGACTCTAATTTTATGTTTTTGAGTATTAGAAAATCAAACTTAAATTTTAAAAAAATTAGAAGTCTTTTTTTCAATAAAATTTCAAAGTTATTCCATGGTCAATGTCAAGGAATTTTAAAAAATTTTTTTTTTAATTAAAAATATTTTTAGACTCTAATTTTATGTTTTTTGAGTATTAGAAAATCAAACTTAAATTTTAAAAAAATTAGAAGTCTTTTTTTCAATAAAATTTCAAAGTTATTCCATGGTCAATGTCAAGGAATTTAAAAAAATTTTTTTTTAATTAAAAATATTTTTAGACTCTAATTTTATGTTTTTTGAGTATTAGAAAATCAAACTTAAATTTTAAAAAAAATTAGAAGTCTTTTTTTCAATAAAATTTCAAAGTTATTCCATGGTCAATGTCAAGGAATTTTTAAAAAATTTTTTTTTAATTAAAAATATTTTTAGACTCTAATTTTATGTTTTTTGAGTATTAGATAATCAAACTTAAATTTTAAGAATAATTAGAAGACTTTTTTTCAATAAAATTTCAAAGTTATTCCATGGTCAATGTCAAGGAATTTTTAAAAATTTTTTTTTTAATTAAAAATATTTTTAGACTCTAATTTTATGTTTTTTGAGTATTAGATAATCAAACTTAAATTTTAAGAATAATTAGAAGACTTTTTTTCAATAAAATTTCAAAGTTATTCCATGGTCAATGTCAAGGAATTTTTAAAAATTTTTTTTTAATTAAAAATATTTTTAGACTCTAATTTTATGTTTTTTGAGTATTAGACAATCAAACTTAAATTTTAAAAAAAATTAGAAGTCTTTTTTTCAATAAAATTTCAAAGTTATTCCATGGTCAATGTCAAGGAATTTTTAAAAAATTTTTTTTTAATTAAAAATATTTTTAGACTCTAATTTTATGTTTTTTGAGTATTAGACAATCAAACTTAAATTTTAAAAAAAATTAGAAGTCTTTTTTCAATAAAATTTCAAAGTTATTCCATGGTCAATGTCAAGGAATTTTTAAAAATTTTTTTTTAATTAAAAATATTTTTAGACTCTAATTTTATGTTTTTTGAGTATTAGAAAATCAAACTTAAATTTTAAAAAAAATTAGAAGTCTTTTTTCAATAAAATTTCAAAGTTATTCCATGGTCAATGTCAAGGAATTTTTAAAAAAATTTTTTTAATTAAAAATATTTTTAGACTCTAATTTTATGTTTTTTGAGTATTAGATAATCAAACTTAAATTTAAAAAAAATTAGAAGACTTTTTTCAATAAAATTTCAAAGTTATTCCATGGTCAATGTCAAGGAATTTTTAAAAATTTTTTTTTAATTAAAAATATTTTTAGACTCTAATTTTATGTTTTTTATGTATTAGACAATCAAACTTAAATTTTAAAAAAATTAGAAGTCTTTTTTCAATAAAATTTCAAAGTTATTCCATGGTCAATGTCAAGGAATTTTTAAAAATTTTTTTTTAATTAAAAATATTTTTAGACTCTAATTTTATGTTTTTGAGTATTAGAAAATCAAACTTAAATTTTAAAAAAATTAGAAGTCAAGGAATTTTTAAAAATTTTTTTTTTCAATAAAATTTTAGACTCTAATTTTATGTTTTTGAGTATTAGAAAATCAAACTTAAATTTAAAAAAAAATTAGAAGTCTTTTTTCAATAAAATTTTAGACTCTAATTTTATGTTTTTGAGTATTAGACAATCAAACTTAAATTTTAAAAAAATTAGAAGTCTTAAATTTTAAAAAAATTAGAAGACTTTTTTTCAATAAAATTTCAAAGTTATTCCATGGTCAATGTCAAGGAATTTTTAAAAATTTTTTTTTAATTAAAAATATTTTTAGACTCTAATTTTATGTTTTTTGAGTATTAGAAAATCAAACTTAAATTTTAAAAAAATTAGAAGTCTTTTTTTCAATAAAATTTCAAAGTTATTCCATGGTCAATGTCAAGGAATTTTTAAAAATTTTTTTTTAATTAAAAATATTTTTAGACTCTAATTTTATGTTTTTGAGTATTAGATAATCAAACTTAAATTTTAAGAATAATTAGAAGACTTTTTTTCAATAAAATTTCAAAGTTATTCCATGGTCAATGTCAAGGAATTTTTAAAAATTTTTTTTTTAATTAAAAATATTTTTAGACTCTAATTTTATGTTTTTTTATGTATTAGACAATCAAACTTAAATTTTAAAAAAAATTAGAAGTCTTTTTTTCAATAAAATTTCAAAGTTATTCCATGGTCAATGTCAAGGAATTTTTAAAAATTTTTTTTTAATTAAAAATATTTTTAGACTCTAATTTTATGTTTTTGAGTATTAGAAAATCAAACTTAAATTTTAAAAAAAATTAGAAGTCTTTTTTTCAATAAAATTTTAGACTCTAATTTTATGTTTTTTGAGTATTAGAAAATCAAACTTAAATTTAAAAAAAAATTAGAAGTCTTTTTTTCAATAAAATTTTAGACTCTAATTTTATGTTTTTTGAGTATTAGACAATCAAACTTAAATTTTAAAAAAAATTAGAAGTCTTTTTTTCAATAAAATTTCAAAGTTATTCCATGGTCAATGTCAAGGAATTTAAAAAAATTTTTTTTTAATTAAAAATATTTTTAGACTCTAATTTTATGTTTTTTGAGTATTAGACAATCAAACTTAAATTTTAAAAAAAATTAGAAGTCTTTTTTTCAATAAAATTTCAAAGTTATTCCATGGTCAATGTCAAGGAATTTTTAAAAATTTTTTTTTTAATTAAAAATATTTTTAGACTCTAATTTTATGTTTTTGAGTATTAGAAAATCAAACTTAAATTTTAAAAAAATTAGAAGTCTTTTTTCAATAAAATTTCAAAGTTATTCCATGGTCAATGTCAAGGAATTTAAAAAAATTTTTTTAATTAAAAATATTTTTAGACTCTAATTTTATGTTTTTTGAGTATTAGATAATCAAACTTAAATTTTAAGAATAATTAGAAGACTTTTTTTCAATAAAATTTCAAAGTTATTCCATGGTCAATGTCAAGGAATTTTAAAAATTTTTTTTTAATTAAAAATATTTTTAGACTCTAATTTTATGTTTTTGAGTATTAGACAATCAAACTTAAATTTTAAAAAAAATTAGAAGTCTTTTTTTCAATAAAATTTCAAAGTTATTCCATGGTCAATGTCAAGGAATTTTTAAAAATTTTTTTTTTAATTAAAAATATTTTTAGACTCTAATTTTATGTTTTTGAGTATTAGAAAATCAAACTTAAATTTTAAAAAAATTAGAAGTCTTTTTTCAATAAAATTTCAAAGTTATTCCATGGTCAATGTCAAGGAATTTTTAAAAATTTTTTTTTTAATTAAAAATATTTTTAGACTCTAATTTTATGTTTTTGAGTATTAGACAATCAAACTTAAATTTTAAAAAAAATTAGAAGTCTTTTTTTCAATAAAATTTCAAAGTTATTCCATGGTCAATGTCAAGGAATTTTTAAAAATTTTTTTTTTAATTAAAAATATTTTTAGACTCTAATTTTATGTTTTTTGAGTATTAGAAAATCAAACTTAAATTTTAAAAAAATTAGAAGTCTTTTTTCAATAAAATTTCAAAGTTATTCCATGGTCAATGTCAAGGAATTTAAAAAAATTTTTTTAATTAAAAATATTTTTAGACTCTAATTTTATGTTTTTGAGTATTAGAAAATCAAACTTAAATTTTAAAAAAAATTAGAAGTCTTTTTTTCAATAAAATTTCAAAGTTATTCCATGGTCAATGTCAAGGAATTTTTAAAAATTTTTTTTTTAATTAAAAATATTTTTAGACTCTAATTTTATGTTTTTTGAGTATTAGAAAATCAAACTTAAATTTTAAAAAAATTAGAAGTCTTTTTTCAATAAAATTTCAAAGTTATTCCATGGTCAATGTCAAGGAATTTTTAAAAATTTTTTTTTTAATTAAAAATATTTTTAGACTCTAATTTTATGTTTTTTGAGTATTAGACAATCAAACTTAAATTTTAAAAAAATTAGAAGTCTTTTTTCAATAAAATTTCAAAGTTATTCCATGGTCAATGTCAAGGAATTTTTAAAAATTTTTTTTTTAATTAAAAATATTTTTAGACTCTAATTTTATGTTTTTTGAGTATTAGAAAATCAAACTTAAATTTTAAAAAAATTAGAAGTCTTTTTTTCAATAAAATTTCAAAGTTATTCCATGGTCAATGTCAAGGAATTTAAAAAAATTTTTTTTTAATTAAAAATATTTTTAGACTCTAATTTTATGTTTTTTGAGTATTAGATAATCAAACTTAAATTTTAAGAATAATTAGAAGACTTTTTTTCAATAAAATTTCAAAGTTATTCCATGGTCAATGTCAAGGAATTTTTAAAAATTTTTTTTTTAATTAAAAATATTTTTAGACTCTAATTTTATGTTTTTTGAGTATTAGATAATCAAACTTAAATTTTAAGAATAATTAGAAGACTTTTTTTCAATAAAATTTCAAAGTTATTCCATGGTCAATGTCAAGGAATTTTTAAAAATTTTTTTTTTAATTAAAAATATTTTTAGACTCTAATTTTATGTTTTTTATGTATTAGACAATCAAACTTAAATTTTAAAAAAAATTAGAAGTCTTTTTTTCAATAAAATTTCAAAGTTATTCCATGGTCAATGTCAAGGAATTTTTAAAAATTTTTTTTTTAATTAAAAATATTTTTAGACTCTAATTTTATGTTTTTTGAGTATTAGAAAATCAAACTTAAATTTTAAAAAAATTAGAAGTCTTTTTTTTCAATAAAATTTTAGACTCTAATTTTATGTTTTTGAGTATTAGAAAATCAAACTTAAATTTAAAAAAAAATTAGAAGTCTTTTTTTCAATAAAATTTTAGACTCTAATTTTATGTTTTTTGAGTATTAGACAATCAAACTTAAATTTTAAAAAAAATTAGAAGTCTTTTTTTCAATAAAATTTCAAAGTTATTCCATGGTCAATGTCAAGGAATTTTTAAAAATTTTTTTTTAATTAAAAATATTTTTAGACTCTAATTTTATGTTTTTTGAGTATTAGAAAATCAAACTTAAATTAAAAAAAAATTAGAAGTCTTTTTTTCAATAAAATTTTAGACTCTAATTTTATGTTTTTTGAGTATTAGACAATCAAACTTAAATTTTAAAAAAAATTAGAAGTCTTTTTTTCAATAAAATTTCAAAGTTATTCCATGGTCAATGTCAAGGAATTTTTAAAATTTTTTTTTTTAATTAAAAATATTTTTAGACTCTAATTTTATGTTTTTTGAGTATTAGAAAATCAAACTTAAATTTTAAAAAAATTAGAAGTCTTTTTTTCAATAAAATTTTAGACTCTAATTTTATGTTTTTTGAGTATTAGACAATCAAACTTAAATTTTAAAAAAAATTAGAAGTCTTTTTTTCAATAAAATTTCAAAGTTATTCCATGGTCAATGTCAAGGAATTTTTAAAAATTTTTTTTTTTAATTAAAAATATTTTTAGACTCTAATTTTATGTTTTTTGAGTATTAGACAATCAAACTTAAATTTTAAAAAAATTAGAAGTCTTTTTTCAATAAAATTTCAAAGTTATTCCATGGTCAATGTCAAGGAATTTTTAAAAATTTTTTTTTAATTAAAAATATTTTTAGACTCTAATTTTATGTTTTTTGAGTATTAGAAAATCAAACTTAAATTTAAAAAAAAATTAGAAGTCTTTTTTTCAATAAAATTTTAGACTCTAATTTTATGTTTTTTGAGTATTAGACAATCAAACTTAAATTTTAAAAAAATTAGAAGTTTTTTTTCAATAAAATTTTAGACTCTAATTTTATGTTTTTGAGTATTAGACAATCAAACTTAAATTTTAAAAAAATTAGAAGTCTTTTTTTCAATAAAATTTCAAAGTTATTCCATGGTCAATGTCAAGGAATTTTTAAAATTTTTTTTTAATTAAAAATATTTTTAGACTCTAATTTTATGTTTTTTGAGTATTAGACAATCAAACTTAAATTTTAAAAAAAATTAGAAGTCTTTTTTTCAATAAAATTTCAAAGTTATTCCATGGTCAATGTCAAGGAATTTTTAAAAATTTTTTTTTAATTAAAAATATTTTTAGACTCTAATTTTATGTTTTTGAGTATTAGAAAATCAAACTTAAATTTAAAAAAATTAGAAGTCTTTTTTTCAATAAAATTTCAAAGTTATTCCATAGTCAATGTCAAGGAATTTTTAAAAATTTTTTTTTTAATTAAAAATATTTTTAGACTCTAATTTTATGTTTTTTGAGTATTAGAAAATCAAACTTAAATTTTAAAAAAATTAGAAGTCTTTTTTTCAATAAAATTTCAAAGTTATTCCATGGTCAATGTCAAGGAATTTAAAAAAATTTTTTTAATTAAAAATATTTTTAGACTCTAATTTTATGTTTTTGAGTATTAGAAAATCAAACTTAAATTTTAAAAAAATTAGAAGTCTTTTTTTCAATAAAATTTTAGACTCTAATTTTATGTTTTTTGAGTATTAGAAAATCAAACTTAAATTTTAAAAAAATTAGAAGTCTTTTTTTCAATAAAATTTCAAAGTTATTCCATGGTCAATGTCAAGGAATTTAAAAAAATTTTTTTTTAATTAAAAATATTTTTAGACTCTAATTTTATGTTTTTTGAGTATTAGATAATCAAACTTAAATTTTAAGAATAATTAGAAGACTTTTTTTCAATAAAATTTCAAAGTTATTCCATGGTCAATGTCAAGGAATTTTTAAAAATTTTTTTTTTAATTAAAAATATTTTTAGACTCTAATTTTATGTTTTTGAGTATTAGAAAATCAAACTTAAATTTTAAAAAAATTAGAAGTCTTTTTTTCAATAAAATTTCAAAGTTATTCCATGGTCAATGTCAAGGAATTTTAAAAATTTTTTTTTAATTAAAAATATTTTTAGACTCTAATTTTATGTTTTTTGAGTATTAGATAATCAAACTTAAATTTTAAGAATAATTAGAAGACTTTTTTTCAATAAAATTTCAAAGTTATTCCATGGTCAATGTCAAGGAATTTTTAAAAATTTTTTTTTTAATTAAAAATATTTTTAGACTCTAATTTTATGTTTTTTGAGTATTAGAAAATCAAACTTAAATTTTAAAAAAATTAGAAGTCTTTTTTCAATAAAATTTCAAAGTTATTCCATGGTCAATGTCAAGGAATTAAAAAAAATTTTTTTTTAATTAAAAATATTTTTAGACTCTAATTTTATGTTTTTTGAGTATTAGATAATCAAACTTAAATTTTAAGAATAATTAGAAGACTTTTTTTCAATAAAATTTCAAAGTTATTCCATGGTCAATGTCAAGGAATTTTTAAAAATTTTTTTTTTAATTAAAAATATTTTTAGACTCTAATTTTATGTTTTTATGTATTAGACAATCAAACTTAAATTTTAAAAAAAATTAGAAGTCTTTTTTTCAATAAAATTTCAAAGTTATTCCATGGTCAATGTCAAGGAATTTTAAAAATTTTTTTTTTTAATTAAAAATATTTTTAGACTCTAATTTTATGTTTTTTATGTATTAGACAATCAAACTTAAATTTTAAAAAAAATTAGAAGTCTTTTTTTCAATAAAATTTCAAAGTTATTCCATGGTCAATGTCAAGGAATTTTAAAAAATTTTTTTTTAATTAAAAATATTTTTAGACTCTAATTTTATGTTTTTTGAGTATTAGATAATCAAACTTAAATTTTAAGAATAATTAGAAGACTTTTTTTCAATAAAATTTCAAAGTTATTCCATGGTCAATGTCAAGGAATTTTAAAAAATTTTTTTTTTAATTAAAAATATTTTTAGACTCTAATTTTATGTTTTTTGAGTATTAGAAAATCAAACTTAAATTTTAAAAAAAATTAGAAGTCTTTTTTTCAATAAAATTTTAGACTCTAATTTTATGTTTTTTGAGTATTAGACAATCAAACTTAAATTTTAAAAAAAATTAGAAGTCTTTTTTTCAATAAAATTTCAAAGTTATTCCATGGTCAATGTCAAGGAATTTTTAAAAATTTTTTTTTAATTAAAAATATTTTTAGACTCTAATTTTATGTTTTTTGAGTATTAGAAAATCAAACTTAAATTTTAAAAAAATTAGAAGTCTTTTTTTCAATAAAATTTCAAAGTTATTCCATGGTCAATGTCAAGGAATTTTTAAAAATTTTTTTTTTAATTAAAAATATTTTTAGACTCTAATTTTATGTTTTTTGAGTATTAGAAAATCAAACTTAAATTTTAAAAAAAATTAGAAGTCTTTTTTTCAATAAAATTTCAAAGTTATTCCATGGTCAATGTCAAGGAATTTTTAAAAATTTTTTTTTAATTAAAAATATTTTTAGACTATAATTTTATGTTTTTTGAGTATTAGACAATCAAACTTAAATTTTAAAAAAAATTAGAAGTCTTTTTTTCAATAAAATTTCAAAGTTATTCCATGGTCAATGTCAAGGAATTTTTAAAAATTTTTTTTTAATTAAAAATATTTTTAGACTCTAATTTTATGTTTTTTGTGTATTAGATAATCAAACTTAAATTTTAAAAAAAATTAGAAGTCTTTTTTTCAATAAAATTTCAAAGTTATTCCATGGTCAATGTCAAGGAATTTTTAAAAATTTTTTTTTTAATTAAAAATATTTTTAGACTCTAATTTTATGTTTTTTGTGTATTAGATAATCAAACTTAAATTTTAAAAAAAATTAGAAGACTTTTTTTCAATAAAATTTCAAAGTTATTCCATGGTCAATGTCAAGGAATTTTTAAAAATTTTTTTTTTAATTAAAAATATTTTTAGACTCTAATTTTATGTTTTTTATGTATTAGACAATCAAACTTAAATTTTAAAAAAAATTAGAAGACTTTTTTTCAATAAAATTTCAAAGTTATTCCATGGTCAATGTCAAGGAATTTTTAAAATTTTTTTTTAATTAAAAATATTTTTAGACTCTAATTTTATGTTTTTTGAGTATTAGACAATCAAACTTAAATTTTAAAAAAATTAGAAGTCTTTTTTCAATAAAATTTCAAAGTTATTCCATGGTCAATGTCAAGGAATTTTTAAAAATTTTTTTTTAATTAAAAATATTTTTAGACTCTAATTTTATGTTTTTTGAGTATTAGACAATCAAACTTAAATTTTAAAAAAATTAGAAGTCTTTTTTCAATAAAATTTCAAAGTTATTCCATGGTCAATGTCAAGGAATTTTTAAAAATTTTTTTAATTAAAAATATTTTTAGACTCTAATTTTATGTTTTTTGAGTATTAGAAAATCAAACTTAAATTTTAAAAAAAATTAGAAGTCTTTTTTTCAATAAAATTTCAAAGTTATTCCATGGTCAATGTCAAGGAATTTTTAAAAATTTTTTTTTTAATTAAAAATATTTTTAGACTCTAATTTTATGTTTTTTGTGTATTAGATAATCAAACTTAAATTTTAAAAAAAATTAGAAGACTTTTTTTCAATAAAATTTCAAAGTTATTCCATGGTCAATGTCAAGGAATTTTAAAAAATTTTTTTTTTAATTAAAAATATTTTTAGACTCTAATTTTATGTTTTTGTGTATTAGATAATCAAACTTAAATTTTAAAAAAAATTAGAAGACTTTTTTTCAATAAAATTTCAAAGTTATTCCATGGTCAATGTCAAGGAATTTTTAAAAATTTTTTTTTTAATTAAAAATATTTTTAGACTCTAATTTTATGTTTTTTGAGTATTAGAAAATCAAACTTAAATTTTAAAAAAAATTAGAAGACTTTTTTTCAATAAAATTTCAAAGTTATTCCATGGTCAATGTCAAGGAATTTTTAAAAATTTTTTTTTTAATTAAAAATATTTTTAGACTCTAATTTTATGTTTTTTATGTATTAGACAATCAAACTTAAATTTTAAAAAAAATTAGAAGACTTTTTTTCAATAAAATTTCAAAGTTATTCCATGGTCAATGTCAAGGAATTTTTAAAAATTTTTTTTTTAATTAAAAATATTTTTAGACTCTAATTTTATGTTTTTTATGTATTAGACAATCAAACTTAAATTTTAAAAAAAATTAGAAGACTTTTTTTCAATAAAATTTCAAAGTTATTCCATGGTCAATGTCAAGGAATTTTTAAAAATTTTTTTTTTAATTAAAAATATTTTTAGACTCTAATTTTATGTTTTTTGAGTATTAGACAATCAAACTTAAATTTTAAAAAAAATTAGAAGTCTTTTTTTCAATAAAATTTCAAAGTTATTCCATGGTCAATGTCAAGGAATTTTTAAAAATTTTTTTTTTAATTAAAAATATTTTTAGACTCTAATTTTATGTTTTTTGTGTATTAGATAATCAAACTTAAATTTAAAAAAAAATTAGAAGACTTTTTTTCAATAAAATTTCAAAGTTATTCCATGGTCAATGTCAAGGAATTTTTAAAAATTTTTTTTTTAATTAAAAATATTTTTAGACTCTAATTTTATGTTTTTATGTATTAGACAATCAAACTTAAATTTTAAAAAAATTAGAAGACTTTTTTTCAATAAAATTTCAAAGTTATTCCATGGTCAATGTCAAGGAATTTTTAAAAATTTTTTTTTTAATTAAAAATATTTTTAGACTCTAATTTTATGTTTTTTGAGTATTAGAAAATCAAACTTAAATTTTAAAAAAAATTAGAAGACTTTTTTTCAATAAAATTTCAAAGTTATTCCATGGTCAATGTCAAGGAATTTTTAAAAATTTTTTTTTTAATTAAAAATATTTTTAGACTCTAATTTTATGTTTTTTATGTATTAGACAATCAAACTTAAATTTTAAAAAAAATTAGAAGACTTTTTTTCAATAAAATTTCAAAGTTATTCCATGGTCAATGTCAAGGAATTTTTAAAAATTTTTTTTTAATTAAAAATATTTTTAGACTCTAATTTTATGTTTTTTGAGTATTAGACAATCAAACTTAAATTTTAAAAAAAATTAGAAGTCTTTTTTTCAATAAAATTTCAAAGTTATTCCATGGTCAATGTCAAGGAATTTTTAAAAATTTTTTTTTTTTTAATTAAAAATATTTTTAGACTCTAATTTTATGTTTTTGAGTATTAGAAAATCAAACTTAAATTTTAAAAAAAATTAGAAGTCTTTTTTTCAATAAAATTTCAAAGTTATTCCATGGTCAATGTCAAGGAATTTTAAAAAATTTTTTTTTAATTAAAAATATTTTTAGACTCTAATTTTATGTTTTTTGAGTATTAGAAAATCAAACTTAAATTTTAAAAAAAATTAGAAGTCTTTTTTTCAATAAAATTTCAAAGTTATTCCATGGTCAATGTCAAGGAATTTTAAAAAATTTTTTTTTTAATTAAAAATATTTTTAGACTATAATTTTATGTTTTTTGAGTATTAGAAAATCAAACTTAAATTTAAAAAAAAATTAGAAGTCTTTTTTTCAATAAAATTTCAAAGTTATTCCATGGTCAATGTCAAGGAATTTTTAAAAATTTTTTTTTTAATTAAAAATATTTTTAGACTCTAATTTTATGTTTTTTATGTATTAGACAATCAAACTTAAATTTTAAAAAAAATTAGAAGACTTTTTTTCAATAAAATTTCAAAGTTATTCCATGGTCAATGTCAAGGAATTTTTAAAAATTTTTTTTTTAATTAAAAATATTTTTAGACTCTAATTTTATGTTTTTTGAGTATTAGACAATCAAACTTAAATTTTAAAAAAAATTAGAAGTCTTTTCAATAAAATTTCAAAGTTATTCCATGGTCAATGTCAAGGAATTTTTAAAAATTTTTTTTTTAATTAAAAATATTTTTAGACTCTAATTTTATGTTTTTTGTGTATTAGATAATCAAACTTAAATTTTAAAAAAAATTAGAAGTCTTTTTTTCAATAAAATTTCAAAGTTATTCCATGGTCAATGTCAAGGAATTTTTAAAAATTTTTTTTTAATTAAAAATATTTTTAGACTCTAATTTTATGTTTTTTGTGTATTAGATAATCAAACTTAAATTTTAAAAAAATTAGAAGACTTTTTTCAATAAAATTTCAAAGTTATTCCATGGTCAATGTCAAGGAATTTTTAAAAATTTTTTTTTAATTAAAAATATTTTTAGACTCTAATTTTATGTTTTTGAGTATTAGAAAATCAAACTTAAATTTTAAAAAAATTAGAAGACTTTTTTCAATAAAATTTCAAAGTTATTCCATGGTCAATGTCAAGGAATTTTTAAAAATTTTTTTTTAATTAAAAATATTTTTAGACTCTAATTTTATGTTTTTTGAGTATTAGAAAATCAAACTTAAATTTTAAAAAAATTAGAAGACTTTTTTCAATAAAATTTCAAAGTTATTCCATGGTCAATGTCAAGGAATTTTTAAAAATTTTTTTTTAATTAAAAATATTTTTAGACTCTAATTTTATGTTTTTATGTATTAGACAATCAAACTTAAATTTTAAAAAAATTAGAAGACTTTTTTCAATAAAATTTCAAAGTTATTCCATGGTCAATGTCAAGGAATTTTTAAAAATTTTTTTTTAATTAAAAATATTTTTAGACTCTAATTTTATGTTTTTTGAGTATTAGACAATCAAACTTAAATTTTAAAAAAATTAGAAGTCTTTTTTCAATAAAATTTCAAAGTTATTCCATGGTCAATGTCAAGGAATTTTTAAAAATTTTTTTTTAATTAAAAATATTTTTAGACTCTAATTTTATGTTTTTTGTGTATTAGATAATCAAACTTAAATTTTAAAAAAATTAGAAGACTTTTTTCAATAAAATTTCAAAGTTATTCCATGGTCAATGTCAAGGAATTTTTAAAAATTTTTTTTTTAATTAAAAATATTTTTAGACTCTAATTTTATGTTTTTTGTGTATTAGATAATCAAACTTAAATTTTAAAAAAAATTAGAAGACTTTTTTTCAATAAAATTTCAAAGTTATTCCATGGTCAATGTCAAGGAATTTTTAAAAATTTTTTTTTAATTAAAAATATTTTTAGACTCTAATTTTATGTTTTTATGTATTAGACAATCAAACTTAAATTTTAAAAAAATTAGAAGACTTTTTTCAATAAAATTTCAAAGTTATTCCATGGTCAATGTCAAGGAATTTTTAAAAATTTTTTTTTTAATTAAAAATATTTTTAGACTCTAATTTTATGTTTTTTGAGTATTAGACAATCAAACTTAAATTTTAAAAAAAATTAGAAGTCTTTTTTTCAATAAAATTTCAAAGTTATTCCATGGTCAATGTCAAGGAATTTTAAAAAATTTTTTTTTTAATTAAAAATATTTTTAGTCTCTAATTTTATGTTTTTTGTGTATTAGATAATCAAACTTAAATTTTAAAAAAAATTAGAAGACTTTTTTTCAATAAAATTTCAAAGTTATTCCATGGTCAATGTCAAGGAATTTAAAAAAATTTTTTTTTTAATTAAAAATATTTTTAGACTCTAATTTTATGTTTTTTGAGTATTAGAAAATCAAACTTAAATTTTAAAAAAAATTAGAAGACTTTTTTTCAATAAAATTTCAAAGTTATTCCATGGTCAATGTCAAGGAATTTTAAAAAATTTTTTTTTTAATTAAAAATATTTTTAGACTCTAATTTTATGTTTTTTGTGTATTAGATAATCAAACTTAAATTTTAAAAAAAATTAGAAGACTTTTTTTCAATAAAATTTCAAAGTTATTCCATGGTCAATGTCAAGGAATTTTTAAAAATTTTTTTTTTAATTAAAAATATTTTTAGACTCTAATTTTATGTTTTTTGTGTATTAGATAATCAAACTTAAATTTTAAAAAAAATTAGAAGACTTTTTTTCAATAAAATTTCAAAGTTATTCCATGGTCAATGTCAAGGAATTTTTAAAAATTTTTTTTTTAATTAAAAATATTTTTAGACTCTAATTTTATGTTTTTTGAGTATTAGACAATCAAACTTAAATTTTAAAAAAAATTAGAAGTCTTTTTTTCAATAAAATTTCAAAGTTATTCCATGGTCAATGTCAAGGAATTTTAAAAAATTTTTTTTTTAATTAAAAATATTTTTAGACTATAATTTTATGTTTTTTGAGTATTAGAAAATCAAACTTAAATTTAAAAAAAAATTAGAAGTCTTTTTTTCAATAAAATTTCAAAGTTATTCCATGGTCAATGTCAAGGAATTTTTAAAAATTTTTTTTTTAATTAAAAATATTTTTAGACTCTAATTTTATGTTTTTTGTGTATTAGATAATCAAACTTAAATTTTAAAAAAAAAAAAAGAAGACTTTTTTCAATAAAATTTCAAAGTTATTCCATGGTCAATGTCAAGGAATTTTTAAAAATTTTTTTTTTAATTAAAAATATTTTTAGACTCTAATTTTATGTTTTTTGAGTATTAGAAAATCAAACTTAAATTTTAAAAAAAATTAGAAGACTTTTTTTCAATAAAATTTCAAAGTTATTCCATGGTCAATGTCAAGGAATTTTTAAAAATTTTTTTTTTAATTAAAAATATTTTTAGACTCTAATTTTATGTTTTTGAGTATTAGACAATCAAACTTAAATTTTAAAAAAAATTAGAAGTCTTTTTTTCAATAAAATTTCAAAGTTATTCCATGGTCAATGTCAAGGAATTTTAAAAAATTTTTTTTTTAATTAAAAATATTTTTAGACTCTAATTTTATGTTTTTTGTGTATTAGATAATCAAACTTAAATTTTAAAAAAAATTAGAAGACTTTTTTTCAATAAAATTTCAAAGTTATTCCATGGTCAATGTCAAGGAATTTTAAAAAATTTTTTTTTTAATTAAAAATATTTTTAGACTCTAATTTTATGTTTTTTGAGTATTAGAAAATCAAACTTAAATTTTAAAAAAAATTAGAAGACTTTTTTTCAATAAAATTTCAAAGTTATTCCATGGTCAATGTCAAGGAATTTTTAAAAATTTTTTTTTTAATTAAAAATATTTTTAGACTCTAATTTTATGTTTTTGAGTATTAGAAAATCAAACTTAAATTTTAAAAAAATTAGAAGACTTTTTTTCAATAAAATTTCAAAGTTATTCCATGGTCAATGTCAAGGAATTTAAAAAAATTTTTTTTTAATTAAAAATATTTTTAGACTCTAATTTTATGTTTTTTGAGTATTAGAAAATCAAACTTAAATTTTAAAAAAAATTAGAAGTCTTTTTTTCAATAAAATTTCAAAGTTATTCCATGGTCAATGTCAAGGAATTTTTAAAAAATTTTTTTTTAATTAAAAATATTTTTAGACTCTAATTTTATGTTTTTTGAGTATTAGACAATCAAACTTAAATTTTAAAAAAAATTAGAAGTCTTTTTTTCAATAAAATTTCAAAGTTATTCCATGGTCAATGTCAAGGAATTTTTAAAAATTTTTTTTTTAATTAAAAATATTTTTAGACTCTAATTTTATGTTTTTTGTGTATTAGATAATCAAACTTAAATTTTAAAAAAAATTAGAAGACTTTTTTTCAATAAAATTTCAAAGTTATTCCATGGTCAATGTCAAGGAATTTTTAAAAATTTTTTTTTTAATTAAAAATATTTTTAGACTCTAATTTTATGTTTTTTGAGTATTAGAAAATCAAACTTAAATTTTAAAAAAAATTAGAAGACTTTTTTTCAATAAAATTTCAAAGTTATTCCATGGTCAATGTCAAGGAATTTTTAAAAATTTTTTTTTAATTAAAAATATTTTTAGACTCTAATTTTATGTTTTTTGAGTATTAGAAAATCAAACTTAAATTTTAAAAAAAATTAGAAGACTTTTTTTCAATAAAATTTCAAAGTTATTCCATGGTCAATGTCAAGGAATTTTAAAAAATTTTTTTTTTAATTAAAAATATTTTTAGACTCTAATTTTATGTTTTTTATGTATTAGACAATCAAACTTAAATTTTAAAAAAAATTAGAAGACTTTTTTCAATAAAATTTCAAAGTTATTCCATGGTCAATGTCAAGGAATTTTTAAAAATTTTTTTTTAATTAAAAATATTTTTAGACTCTAATTTTATGTTTTTTGAGTATTAGACAATCAAACTTAAATTTTAAAAAAAATTAGAAGTCTTTTTTTCAATAAAATTTCAAAGTTATTCCATGGTCAATGTCAAGGAATTTTTAAAAATTTTTTTTTTAATTAAAAATATTTTTAGACTCTAATTTTATGTTTTTTGTGTATTAGATAATCAAACTTAAATTTTAAAAAAAATTAGAAGACTTTTTTTCAATAAAATTTCAAAGTTATTCCATGGTCAATGTCAAGGAATTTTTAAAAATTTTTTTTTTAATTAAAAATATTTTTAGACTCTAATTTTATGTTTTTTGAGTATTAGAAAATCAAACTTAAATTTTAAAAAAAATTAGAAGACTTTTTTTCAATAAAATTTCAAAGTTATTCCATGGTCAATGTCAAGGAATTTTTAAAAATTTTTTTTTTAATTAAAAATATTTTTAGACTCTAATTTTATGTTTTTTATGTATTAGACAATCAAACTTAAATTTTAAAAAAAATTAGAAGTCTTTTTTTCAATAAAATTTCAAAGTTATTCCATGGTCAATGTCAAGGAATTTTTAAAAATTTTTTTTTAATTAAAAATATTTTTAGACTCTAATTTTATGTTTTTGAGTATTAGAAAATCAAACTTAAATTTTAAAAAAATTAGAAGACTTTTTTCAATAAAATTTCAAAGTTATTCCATGGTCAATGTCAAGGAATTTTTAAAAATTTTTTTTTAATTAAAAATATTTTTAGACTCTAATTTTATGTTTTTTGAGTATTAGAAAATCAAACTTAAATTTTAAAAAAATTAGAAGACTTTTTTCAATAAAATTTCAAAGTTATTCCATGGTCAATGTCAAGGAATTTTTAAAAATTTTTTTTTAATTAAAAATATTTTTAGACTCTAATTTTATGTTTTTTGAGTATTAGAAAATCAAACTTAAATTTTAAAAAAATTAGAAGTCTTTTTTTCAATAAAATTTCAAAGTTATTCCATGGTCAATGTCAAGGAATTTAAAAAAATTTTTTTAATTAAAAATATTTTTAGACTCTAATTTTATGTTTTTTGAGTATTAGAAAATCAAACTTAAATTTTAAAAAAATTAGAAGTCTTTTTTCAATAAAATTTCAAAGTTATTCCATGGTCAATGTCAAGGAATTTTTAAAAAATTTTTTTTAATTAAAAATATTTTTAGACTCTAATTTTATGTTTTTTGAGTATTAGACAATCAAACTTAAATTTTAAAAAAAATTAGAAGTCTTTTTTTCAATAAAATTTCAAAGTTATTCCATGGTCAATGTCAAGGAATTTTTAAAATTTTTTTTTTTAATTAAAAATATTTTTAGACTCTAATTTTATGTTTTTGAGTATTAGAAAATCAAACTTAAATTTTAAAAAAATTAGAAGACTTTTTTCAATAAAATTTCAAAGTTATTCCATGGTCAATGTCAAGGAATTTTTAAAAATTTTTTTTTAATTAAAAATATTTTTAGACTCTAATTTTATGTTTTTTGAGTATTAGACAATCAAACTTAAATTTTAAAAAAAATTAGAAGTCTTTTTTTCAATAAAATTTCAAAGTTATTCCATGGTCAATGTCAAGGAATTTTTAAAAATTTTTTTTTAATTAAAAATATTTTTAGACTCTAATTTTATGTTTTTTGTGTATTAGATAATCAAACTTAAATTTTAAAAAAAATTAGAAGACTTTTTTTCAATAAAATTTCAAAGTTATTCCATGGTCAATGTCAAGGAATTTTTAAAAATTTTTTTTTAATTAAAAATATTTTAGACTCTAATTTTATGTTTTTTGAGTATTAGAAAATCAAACTTAAATTTTAAAAAAAATTAGAAGACTTTTTTTCAATAAAATTTCAAAGTTATTCCATGGTCAATGTCAAGGAATTTTTAAAAATTTTTTTTTTAATTAAAAATATTTTTAGACTCTAATTTTATGTTTTTATGTATTAGACAATCAAACTTAAATTTTAAAAAAAATTAGAAGACTTTTTTTCAATAAAATTTCAAAGTTATTCCATGGTCAATGTCAAGGAATTTTAAAAAATTTTTTTTTTAATTAAAAATATTTTTAGACTCTAATTTTATGTTTTTTGTGTATTAGATAATCAAACTTAAATTTTAAAAAAAATTAGAAGACTTTTTTTCAATAAAATTTCAAAGTTATTCCATGGTCAATGTAAGGAATTTTTAAAAATTTTTTTTTTAATTAAAAATATTTTTAGACTCTAATTTTATGTTTTTTGAGTATTAGAAAATCAAACTTAAATTTTAAAAAAATTAGAAGTCTTTTTTTCAATAAAATTTCAAAGTTATTCCATGGTCAATGTCAAGGAATTTAAAAAAATTTTTTTTTAATTAAAAATATTTTTAGACTCTAATTTTATGTTTTTTGAGTATTAGAAAATCAAACTTAAATTTTAAAAAAAATTAGAAGTCTTTTTTTCAATAAAATTTCAAAGTTATTCCATGGTCAATGTCAAGGAATTTTTAAAAAATTTTTTTTTAATTAAAAATATTTTTAGACTCTAATTTTATGTTTTTTGAGTATTAGACAATCAAACTTAAATTTTAAAAAAAATTAGAAGTCTTTTTTTCAATAAAATTTCAAAGTTATTCCATGGTCAATGTCAAGGAATTTTTAAAAATTTTTTTTTTAATTAAAAATATTTTTAGACTCTAATTTTATGTTTTTTGAGTATTAGAAAATCAAACTTAAATTTTAAAAAAAATTAGAAGACTTTTTTTCAATAAAATTTCAAAGTTATTCCATGGTCAATGTCAAGGAATTTTTAAAAATTTTTTTTTTAATTAAAAATATTTTTAGACTCTAATTTTATGTTTTTTGAGTATTAGACAATCAAACTTAAATTTTAAAAAAAATTAGAAGTCTTTTTTTCAATAAAATTTTAGACTCTAATTTTATGTTTTTTGAGTATTAGACAATCAAACTTAAATTTTAAAAAAATTAGAAGTCTTTTTTCAATAAAATTTCAAAGTTATTCCATGGTCAATGTCAAGGAATTTTTAAAAATTTTTTTTTAATTAAAAATATTTTTAGACTCTAATTTTATGTTTTTTGTGTATTAGATAATCAAACTTAAATTTTAAAAAAAATTAGAAGACTTTTTTTCAATAAAATTTCAAAGTTATTCCATGGTCAATGTCAAGGAATTTTTAAAAATTTTTTTTTAATTAAAAATATTTTTAGACTCTAATTTTATGTTTTTTGAGTATTAGAAAATCAAACTTAAATTTTAAAAAAAATTAGAAGACTTTTTTCAATAAAATTTCAAAGTTATTCCATGGTCAATGTCAAGGAATTTTTAAAAATTTTTTTTTAATTAAAAATATTTTTAGACTCTAATTTTATGTTTTTATGTATTAGACAATCAAACTTAAATTTTAAAAAAATTAGAAGTCTTTTTTCAATAAAATTTCAAAGTTATTCCATGGTCAATGTCAAGGAATTTTTAAAAATTTTTTTTTAATTAAAAATATTTTTAGACTCTAATTTTATGTTTTTTGAGTATTAGAAAATCAAACTTAAATTTTAAAAAAATTAGAAGACTTTTTTCAATAAAATTTCAAAGTTATTCCATGGTCAATGTCAAGGAATTTTTAAAAATTTTTTTTTAATTAAAAATATTTTTAGACTCTAATTTTATGTTTTTGAGTATTAGAAAATCAAACTTAAATTTTAAAAAAATTAGAAGACTTTTTTCAATAAAATTTCAAAGTTATTCCATGGTCAATGTCAAGGAATTTTTAAAAATTTTTTTTTAATTAAACTCTAATTTTATTTTTAGACTCTAATTTTATGTTTTTGTGTATTAGACAATCAAACTTAAATTTTAAAAAAATTAGAAGTCTTTTTTCAATAAAATTTTAGACTCTAATTTTATGTTTTTTGAGTATTAGACAATCAAACTTAAATTTTAAAAAAATTAGAAGTCTTTTTTCAATAAAATTTCAAAGTTATTCCATGGTCAATGTCAAGGAATTTTTAAAAATTTTTTTTTAATTAAAAATATTTTTAGACTCTAATTTTATGTTTTTGAGTATTAGAAAATCAAACTTAAATTTTAAAAAAATTAGAAGTCTTTTTTCAATAAAATTTCAAAGTTATTCCATGGTCAATGTCAAGGAATTTAAAAAAATTTTTTTAATTAAAAATATTTTTAGACTCTAATTTTATGTTTTTTGAGTATTAGAAAATCAAACTTAAATTTTAAAAAAATTAGAAGTCTTTTTTTCAATAAAATTTCAAAGTTATTCCATGGTCAATGTCAAGGATTTTTTTAAAAATTTTTTTTTAATTAAAAATATTTTTAGACTCTAATTTTATGTTTTTTGAGTATTAGAAAATCAAACTTAAATTTTAAAAAAATTAGAAGACTTTTTTCAATAAAATTTCAAAGTTATTCCATGGTCAATGTCAAGGAATTTTAAAAATTTTTTTTTAATTAAAAATATTTTTAGACTCTAATTTTATGTTTTTTATGTATTAGACAATCAAACTTAAATTTTAAAAAAATTAGAAGTCTTTTTTCAATAAAATTTCAAAGTTATTCCATGGTCAATGTCAAGGAATTTTTAAAAATTTTTTTTTAATTAAAAATATTTTTAGACTCTAATTTTATGTTTTTTGAGTATTAGAAAATCAAACTTAAATTTTAAAAAAATTAGAAGACTTTTTTCAATAAAATTTCAAAGTTATTCCATGGTCAATGTCAAGGAATTTTTAAAAATTTTTTTTTAATTAAAAATATTTTTAGACTCTAATTTTATGTTTTTATGTATTAGACAATCAAACTTAAATTTTAAAAAAATTAGAAGTCTTTTTTTCAATAAAATTTCAAAGTTATTCCATGGTCAATGTCAAGGAATTTTTAAAAATTTTTTTTTAATTAAAAATATTTTTAGACTCTAATTTTATGTTTTTTGAGTATTAGAAAATCAAACTTAAATTTTAAAAAAATTAGAAGACTTTTTTCAATAAAATTTCAAAGTTATTCCATGGTCAATGTCAAGGAATTTTTAAAAATTTTTTTTTAATTAAAAATATTTTTAGACTCTAATTTTATGTTTTTTGAGTATTAGAAAATCAAACTTAAATTTTAAAAAAATTAGAAGACTTTTTTCAATAAAATTTCAAAGTTATTCCATGGTCAATGTCAAGGAATTTTTAAAAATTTTTTTTTAATTAAAAATATTTTTAGACTCTAATTTTATGTTTTTGTGTATTAGACAATCAAACTTAAATTTTAAAAAAATTAGAAGTCTTTTTTTCAATAAAATTTTAGACTCTAATTTTATGTTTTTGAGTATTAGACAATCAAACTTAAATTTTAAAAAAATTAGAAGTCTTTTTTTCAATAAAATTTCAAAGTTATTCCATGGTCAATGTCAAGGAATTTTTAAAAATTTTTTTTTAATTAAAAATATTTTTAGACTCTAATTTTATGTTTTTGAGTATTAGAAAATCAAACTTAAATTTTAAAAAAATTAGAAGTCTTTTTTTCAATAAAATTTCAAAGTTATTCCATGGTCAATGTCAAGGAATTTAAAAAAATTTTTTTTTAATTAAAAATATTTTTAGACTCTAATTTTATGTTTTTTGAGTATTAGAAAATCAAACTTAAATTTTAAAAAAAATTAGAAGTCTTTTTTTCAATAAAATTTCAAAGTTATTCCATGGTCAATGTCAAGGAATTTTTAAAAATTTTTTTTTAATTAAAAATATTTTTAGACTCTAATTTTATGTTTTTGAGTATTAGAAAATCAAACTTAAATTTTAAAAAAAATTAGAAGACTTTTTTTCAATAAAATTTCAAAGTTATTCCATGGTCAATGTCAAGGAATTTTAAAAAATTTTTTTTTTAATTAAAAATATTTTTAGACTCTAATTTTATGTTTTTTATGTATTAGACAATCAAACTTAAATTTTAAAAAAAATTAGAAGTCTTTTTTTCAATAAAATTTCAAAGTTATTCCATGGTCAATGTCAAGGAATTTTTAAAAAATTTTTTTTTAATTAAAAATATTTTTAGACTCTAATTTTATGTTTTTTGAGTATTAGAAAATCAAACTTAAATTTTAAAAAAAATTAGAAGACTTTTTTTCAATAAAATTTCAAAGTTATTCCATGGTCAATGTCAAGGAATTTTTAAAAATTTTTTTTTTAATTAAAAATATTTTTAGACTCTAATTTTATGTTTTTTGAGTATTAGAAAATCAAACTTAAATTTTAAAAAAAATTAGAAGACTTTTTTTCAATAAAATTTCAAAGTTATTCCATGGTCAATGTCAAGGAATTTTTAAAAATTTTTTTTTTAATTAAAAATATTTTTAGACTCTAATTTTATGTTTTTTGTGTATTAGACAATCAAACTTAAATTTTAAAAAAAATTAGAAGTCTTTTTTTCAATAAAATTTTAGACTCTAATTTTATGTTTTTTGAGTATTAGACAATCAAACTTAAATTTTAAAAAAAATTAGAAGTCTTTTTTCAATAAAATTTCAAAGTTATTCCATGGTCAATGTCAAGGAATTTTTAAAAATTTTTTTTTAATTAAAAATATTTTTAGACTCTAATTTTATGTTTTTGAGTATTAGAAAATCAAACTTAAATTTTAAAAAAATTAGAAGTCTTTTTTTCAATAAAATTTCAAAGTTATTCCATGGTCAATGTCAAGGAATTTTTAAAAATTTTTTTTTTAATTAAAAATATTTTTAGACTCTAATTTTATGTTTTTTGTGTATTAGATAATCAAACTTAAATTTTAAAAAAAATTAGAAGACTTTTTTTCAATAAAATTTCAAAGTTATTCCATGGTCAATGTCAAGGAATTTTTAAAAATTTTTTTTTAATTAAAAATATTTTTAGACTCTAATTTTATGTTTTTTGAGTATTAGAAAATCAAACTTAAATTTTAAAAAAAATTAGAAGACTTTTTTTCAATAAAATTTCAAAGTTATTCCATGGTCAATGTCAAGGAATTTTTAAAAATTTTTTTTTTAATTAAAAATATTTTTAGACTCTAATTTTATGTTTTTTATGTATTAGACAATCAAACTTAAATTTTAAAAAAATTAGAAGTCTTTTTTCAATAAAATTTCAAAGTTATTCCATGGTCAATGTCAAGGAATTTTTAAAAATTTTTTTTTAATTAAAAATATTTTTAGACTCTAATTTTATGTTTTTGAGTATTAGAAAATCAAACTTAAATTTAAAAAAAAATTAGAAGTCTTTTTTTCAATAAAATTTTAGACTCTAATTTTATGTTTTTTGAGTATTAGACAATCAAACTTAAATTTTAAAAAAAATTAGAAGTCTTTTTTTCAATAAAATTTCAAAGTTATTCCATGGTCAATGTCAAGGAATTTTTAAAAATTTTTTTTTTAATTAAAAATATTTTTAGACTCTAATTTTATGTTTTTTGTGTATTAGATAATCAAACTTAAATTTTAAAAAAAATTAGAAGACTTTTTTTCAATAAAATTTCAAAGTTATTCCATGGTCAATGTCAAGGAATTTTTAAAAATTTTTTTTTTAATTAAAAATATTTTTAGACTCTAATTTTATGTTTTTTGAGTATTAGAAAATCAAACTTAAATTTTAAAAAAAATTAGAAGACTTTTTTTCAATAAAATTTCAAAGTTATTCCATGGTCAATGTCAAGGAATTTTTAAAAATTTTTTTTTTAATTAAAAATATTTTTAGACTCTAATTTTATGTTTTTTATGTATTAGACAATCAAACTTAAATTTTAAAAAAAATTAGAAGTCTTTTTTTCAATAAAATTTCAAAGTTATTCCATGGTCAATGTCAAGGAATTTTTAAAAATTTTTTTTTAATTAAAAATATTTTTAGACTCTAATTTTATGTTTTTTGAGTATTAGAAAATCAAACTTAAATTTTAAAAAAAATTAGAAGACTTTTTTTCAATAAAATTTCAAAGTTATTCCATGGTCAATGTCAAGGAATTTTTAAAAATTTTTTTTTAATTAAAAATATTTTTAGACTCTAATTTTATGTTTTTTGAGTATTAGAAAATCAAACTTAAATTTTAAAAAAATTAGAAGACTTTTTTCAATAAAATTTCAAAGTTATTCCATGGTCAATGTCAAGGAATTTTTAAAAATTTTTTTTTAATTAAAAATATTTTTAGACTCTAATTTTATGTTTTTTGTGTATTAGACAATCAAACTTAAATTTTAAAAAAATTAGAAGTCTTTTTTCAATAAAATTTTAGACTCTAATTTTATGTTTTTTGAGTATTAGACAATCAAACTTAAATTTTAAAAGAAATTAGAAGTCTTTTTTTTCAATAAAATTTCAAAGTTATTCCATGGTCAATGTCAAGGAATTTTTAAAAATTTTTTTTTAATTAAAAATATTTTTAGACTCTAATTTTATGTTTTTGAGTATTAGAAAATCAAACTTAAATTTTAAAAAAATTAGAAGTCTTTTTTTCAATAAAATTTCAAAGTTATTCCATGGTCAATGTCAAGGAATTTAAAAAAATTTTTTTAATTAAAAATATTTTTAGACTCTAATTTTATGTTTTTGAGTATTAGAAAATCAAACTTAAATTTTAAAAAAATTAGAAGTCTTTTTTTCAATAAAATTTCAAAGTTATTCCATGGTCAATGTCAAGGAATTTTTAAAAATTTTTTTTTAATTAAAAATATTTTTAGACTCTAATTTTATGTTTTTTGAGTATTAGAAAATCAAACTTAAATTTTAAAAAAAATTAGAAGACTTTTTTCAATAAAATTTCAAAGTTATTCCATGGTCAATGTCAAGGAATTTTTAAAAATTTAATTAATTAAAAATATTTTTAGACTCTAATTTTATGTTTTTGTGTATTAGACAATCAAACTTAAATTTTAAAAAAATTAGAAGTCTTTTTTTCAATAAAATTTTAGACTCTAATTTTATGTTTTTTGAGTATTAGACAATCAAACTTAAATTTTAAAAAAAATTAGAAGTCTTTTTTTCAATAAAATTTCAAAGTTATTCCATGGTCAATGTCAAGGAATTTTTAAAAATTTTTTTTTAATTAAAAATATTTTTAGACTCTAATTTTATGTTTTTGAGTATTAGAAAATCAAACTTAAATTTTAAAAAAATTAGAAGTCTTTTTTTCAATAAAATTTCAAAGTTATTCCATGGTCAATGTCAAGGAATTTAAAAAAATTTTTTTAATTAAAAATATTTTTAGACTCTAATTTTATGTTTTTGAGTATTAGAAAATCAAACTTAAATTTTAAAAAAAATTAGAAGTCTTTTTTTCAATAAAATTTCAAAGTTATTCCATGGTCAATGTCAAGGAATTTTTAAAAATTTTTTTTTAATTAAAAATATTTTTAGACTCTAATTTTATGTTTTTTGAGTATTAGAAAATCAAACTTAAATTTTAAAAAAATTAGAAGACTTTTTTCAATAAAATTTCAAAGTTATTCCATGGTCAATGTCAAGGAATTTTTTAAAATTTTTTTTTAATTAAAAATATTTTTAGACTCTAATTTTATGTTTTTTGAGTATTAGAAAATCAAACTTAAATTTTAAAAAAAATTAGAAGACTTTTTTTCAATAAAATTTCAAAGTTATTCCATGGTCAATGTCAAGGAATTTTTAAAAATTTTTTTTTAATTAAAAATATTTTTAGACTCTAATTTTATGTTTTTTGTGTATTAGACAATCAAACTTAAATTTTAAAAAAATTAGAAGTCTTTTTTTCAATAAAATTTCAAAGTTATTCCATGGTCAATGTCAAGGAATTTTTAAAAATTTTTTTTTAATTAAAAATATTTTTAGACTCTAATTTTATGTTTTTTGTGTATTAGACAATCAAACTTAAATTTTAAAAAAAATTAGAAGTCTTTTTTTCAATAAAATTTTAGACTCTAATTTTATGTTTTTTGAGTATTAGACAATCAAACTTAAATTTTAAAAAAAATTAGAAGTCTTTTTTTCAATAAAATTTCAAAGTTATTCCATGGTCAATGTCAAGGAATTTTTAAAAATTTTTTTTTAATTAAAAATATTTTTAGACTCTAATTTTATGTTTTTTGAGTATTAGAAAATCAAACTTAAATTTTAAAAAAATTAGAAGTCTTTTTTTCAATAAAATTTCAAAGTTATTCCATGGTCAATGTCAAGGAATTTAAAAAAATTTTTTTTTAATTAAAAATATTTTTAGACTCTAATTTTATGTTTTTTGAGTATTAGAAAATCAAACTTAAATTTTAAAAAAAATTAGAAGTCTTTTTTTCAATAAAATTTCAAAGTTATTCCATGGTCAATGTCAAGGAATTTTTAAAAATTTTTTTTTTAATTAAAAATATTTTTAGACTCTAATTTTATGTTTTTTGAGTATTAGAAAATCAAACTTAAATTTTAAAAAAATTAGAAGACTTTTTTTCAATAAAATTTCAAAGTTATTCCATGGTCAATGTCAAGGAATTTAAAAAAATTTTTTTAATTAAAAATATTTTTAGACTCTAATTTTATGTTTTTTGAGTATTAGAAAATCAAACTTAAATTTTAAAAAAATTAGAAGTCTTTTTTTCAATAAAATTTCAAAGTTATTCCATGGTCAATGTCAAGGAATTTTTAAAAATTTTTTTTTAATTAAAAATATTTTTAGACTCTAATTTTATGTTTTTTGAGTATTAGAAAATCAAACTTAAATTTTAAAAAAAATTAGAAGACTTTTTTTCAATAAAATTTCAAAGTTATTCCATGGTCAATGTCAAGGAATTTTTAAAAATTTTTTTTTTAATTAAAAATATTTTTAGACTCTAATTTTATGTTTTTTGAGTATTAGAAAAAATCAAACTTAAATTTTAAAAAAATTAGAAGACTTTTTTTCAATAAAATTTCAAAGTTATTCCATGGTCAATGTCAAGGAATTTTTAAAAATTTTTTTTTTAATTAAAAATATTTTTAGACTCTAATTTTATGTTTTTTGTGTATTAGACAATCAAACTTAAATTTTAAAAAAAATTAGAAGTCTTTTTTTCAATAAAATTTTAGACTCTAATTTTATGTTTTTTGAGTATTAGACAATCAAACTTAAATTTTAAAAAAAATTAGAAGTCTTTTTTTCAATAAAATTTCAAAGTTATTCCATGGTCAATGTCAAGGAATTTTTAAAAATTTTTTTTTAATTAAAAATATTTTTAGACTCTAATTTTATGTTTTTGAGTATTAGAAAATCAAACTTAAATTTTAAAAAAATTAGAAGTCTTTTTTTCAATAAAATTTCAAAGTTATTCCATGGTCAATGTCAAGGAATTTAAAAAAATTTTTTTTTAATTAAAAATATTTTTAGACTCTAATTTTATGTTTTTTGAGTATTAGAAAATCAAACTTAAATTTTAAAAAAAATTAGAAGTCTTTTTTTCAATAAAATTTCAAAGTTATTCCATGGTCAATGTCAAGGAATTTTTAAAAAATTTTTTTTAATTAAAAATATTTTTAGACTCTAATTTTATGTTTTTTGAGTATTAGACAATCAAACTTAAATTTTAAAAAAAATTAGAAGTCTTTTTTTCAATAAAATTTCAAAGTTATTCCATGGTCAATGTCAAGGAATTTTTAAAAATTTTTTTTTAATTAAAAATATTTTTAGACTCTAATTTTATGTTTTTTGTGTATTAGATAATCAAACTTAAATTTTAAAAAAAATTAGAAGACTTTTTTTCAATAAAATTTCAAAGTTATTCCATGGTCAATGTCAAGGAATTTTTAAAAATTTTTTTTTAATTAAAAATATTTTTAGACTCTAATTTTATGTTTTTTGAGTATTAGAAAATCAAACTTAAATTTTAAAAAAATTAGAAGACTTTTTTCAATAAAATTTCAAAGTTATTCCATGGTCAATGTCAAGGAATTTTTAAAAATTTTTTTTTAATTAAAAATATTTTTAGACTCTAATTTTATGTTTTTATGTATTAGACAATCAAACTTAAATTTTAAAAAAAATTAGAAGTCTTTTTTTCAATAAAATTTCAAAGTTATTCCATGGTCAATGTCAAGGAATTTTTAAAAATTTTTTTTTTAATTAAAAATATTTTTAGACTCTAATTTTATGTTTTTTGAGTATTAGAAAATCAAACTTAAATTTTAAAAAAATTAGAAGACTTTTTTCAATAAAATTTCAAAGTTATTCCATGGTCAATGTCAAGGAATTTTTAAAAATTTTTTTTTAATTAAAAATATTTTTAGACTCTAATTTTATGTTTTTTGAGTATTAGAAAATCAAACTTAAATTTTAAAAAAAATTAGAAGACTTTTTTTCAATAAAATTTCAAAGTTATTCCATGGTCAATGTCAAGGAATTTTTAAAAAATTTTTTTTTAATTAAAAATATTTTTAGACTCTAATTTTATGTTTTTTGTGTATTAGATAATCAAACTTAAATTTTAAAAAAAATTAGAAGACTTTTTTTCAATAAAATTTCAAAGTTATTCCATGGTCAATGTCAAGGAATTTTAAAAAATTTTTTTTTTAATTAAAAATATTTTTAGACTCTAATTTTATGTTTTTTATGTATTAGACAATCAAACTTAAATTTTAAAAAAAATTAGAAGTCTTTTTTTCAATAAAATTTCAAAGTTATTCCATGGTCAATGTCAAGGAATTTTTAAAAATTTTTTTTTAATTAAAAATATTTTTAGACTCTAATTTTATGTTTTTTGAGTATTAGACAATCAAACTTAAATTTTAAAAAAAATTAGAAGTCTTTTTTTCAATAAAATTTCAAAGTTATTCCATAGTCAATGTCAAGGAATTTTTAAAAATTTTTTTTTAATTAAAAATATTTTTAGAGTCTAATTTTATGTTTTTTGAGTATTAGAAAATCAAACTTAAATTTTAAAAAAAATTAGAAGTCTTTTTTTCAATAAAATTTCAAAGTTATTCCATGGTCAATGTCAAGGAATTTTTAAAAATTTTTTTTTTTAGTTAAAAATATTTTTAGACTCTAATTTTATGTTTTTTGAGTATTAGAAAATCAAACTTAAATTTTAAAAAAAATTAGAAGTCTTTTTTTCAATAAAATTTCAAAGTTATTCCATGGTCAATGTCAAGGAATTTTTAAAAATTTTTTTTTTTAGTTAAAAATATTTTTAGACTCTAATTTTATGTTTTTTATGTATTAGAAAATCAAACTTAAATTTTAAAAAAAATTAGAAGACTTTTTTTCAATAAAATTTCAAAGTTATTCCATGGTCAATGTCAAGGAATTTTTAAAAATTTTTTTTTAATTAAAAATATTTTTAGACTCTAATTTTATGTTTTTTGAGTATTAGAAAATCAAACTTAAATTTTAAAAAAAATTAGAAGACTTTTTTTCAATAAAATTTCAAAGTTATTCCATGGTCAATGTCAAGGAATTTTTAAAAATTTTTTTTAATTAAAAATATTTTTAGACTCTAATTTTATGTTTTTTGAGTATTAGACAATCAAACTTAAATTTTAAAAAAAATTAGAAGTCTTTTTTTCAATAAAATTTCAAAGTTATTCCATAGTCAATGTCAAGGAATTTTTTTAAAAATTTTTTTAATTAAAAATATTTTTAGAGTCTAATTTTATGTTTTTTGAGTATTAGAAAATCAAACTTAAATTTTAAAAAAAATTAGAAGTCTTTTTTTCAATAAAATTTCAAAGTTATTCCATGGTCAATGTCAAGGAATTTTTAAAAATTTTTTTTTTTAGTTAAAAATATTTTTAGACTCTAATTTTATGTTTTTTGAGTATTAGAAAATCAAACTTAAATTTTAAAAAAAATTAGAAGTCTTTTTTTCAATAAAATTTCAAAGTTATTCCATGGTCAATGTCAAGGAATTTTTAAAAATTTTTTTTTTAGTTAAAAATATTTTTAGACTCTAATTTTATGTTTTTTATGTATTAGAAAATCAAACTTAAATTTTAAAAAAAATTAGAAGACTTTTTTTCAATAAAATTTCAAAGTTATTCCATGGTCAATGTCAAGGAATTTTTAAAAATTTTTTTTTTAATTAAAAATATTTTTAGACTCTAATTTTATGTTTTTTATGTATTAGACAATCAAACTTAAATTTTAAAAAAAATTAGAAGTCTTTTTTTCAATAAAATTTCAAAGTTATTCCATGGTCAATGTCAAGGAATTTTTAAAAATTTTTTTTTAATTAAAAATATTTTTAGACTCTAATTTTATGTTTTTTGAGTATTAGAAAATCAAACTTAAATTTTAAAAAAAATTAGAAGACTTTTTTTCAATAAAATTTCAAAGTTATTCCATGGTCAATGTCAAGGAATTTTTAAAAATTTTTTTTTAATTAAAAATATTTTTAGACTCTAATTTTATGTTTTTTGTGTATTAGATAATCAAACTTAAATTTTAAAAAAAATTAGAAGACTTTTTTTCAATAAAATTTCAAAGTTATTCCATGGTCAATGTCAAGGAATTTTTAAAAATTTTTTTTTTAATTAAAAATATTTTTAGACTCTAATTTTATGTTTTTTGAGTATTAGAAAATCAAACTTAAATTTTAAAAAAAATTAGAAGACTTTTTTTCAATAAAATTTCAAAGTTATTCCATGGTCAATGTCAAGGATTTTTAAAAAAATTTTTTTAATTAAAAATATTTTTAGACTCTAATTTTATGTTTTTTGTGTATTAGATAATCAAACTTAAATTTTAAAAAAAATTAGAAGACTTTTTTTCAATAAAATTTCAAAGTTATTCCATGGTCAATGTCAAGGAATTTTAAAAAATTTTTTTTTTAATTAAAAATATTTTTAGACTCTAATTTTATGTTTTTTATGTATTAGACAATCAAACTTAAATTTTAAAAAAAATTAGAAGTCTTTTTTTCAATAAAATTTCAAAGTTATTCCATGGTCAATGTCAAGGAATTTTTAAAATTTTTTTTTAATTAAAAATATTTTTAGACTCTAATTTTATGTTTTTTGAGTATTAGACAATCAAACTTAAATTTTAAAAAAAATTAGAAGTCTTTTTTTCAATAAAATTTCAAAGTTATTCCATAGTCAATGTCAAGGAATTTTTAAAAATTTTTTTTTAATTAAAAATATTTTTAGAGTCTAATTTTTTATGTTTTTGAGTATTAGAAAATCAAACTTAAATTTTAAAAAAATTAGAAGTCTTTTTTCAATAAAATTTCAAAGTTATTCCATGGTCAATGTCAAGGAATTTTTAAAATTTTTTTTTTTAGTTAAAAATATTTTTAGACTCTAATTTTATGTTTTTTGAGTATTAGAAAATCAAACTTAAATTTTAAAAAAAATTAGAAGTCTTTTTTTCAATAAAATTTCAAAGTTATTCCATGGTCAATGTCAAGGAATTTTTAAAAATTTTTTTTTTTAGTTAAAAATATTTTTAGACTTTAATTTTATGTTTTTTATGTATTAGAAAATCAAACTTAAATTTTAAAAAAAATTAGAAGACTTTTTTTCAATAAAATTTCAAAGTTATTCCATGGTCAATGTCAAGGAATTTTTAAAAATTTTTTTTTTAATTAAAAATATTTTTAGACTCTAATTTTATGTTTTTTATGTATTAGACAATCAAACTTAAATTTAAAAAAAAATTAGAAGTCTTTTTTTCAATAAAATTTCAAAGTTATTCCATGGTCAATGTCAAGGAATTTTTAAAAATTTTTTTTTAATTAAAAATATTTTTAGACTCTAATTTTATGTTTTTTGAGTATTAGAAAATCAAACTTAAATTTTAAAAAAAATTAGAAGACTTTTTTTCAATAAAATTTCAAAGTTATTCCATGGTCAATGTCAAGGAATTTTTAAAAATTTTTTTTTTAATTAAAAATATTTTTAGACTCTAATTTTATGTTTTTTGAGTATTAGACAATCAAACTTAAATTTTAAAAAAAATTAGAAGTCTTTTTTTCAATAAAATTTCAAAGTTATTCCATGGTCAATGTCAAGGAATTTTAAAAAAATTTTTTTTTAATTAAAAATATTTTTAGACTCTAATTTTATGTTTTTTGTGTATTAGATAATCAAACTTAAATTTTAAAAAAAATTAGAAGACTTTTTTTCAATAAAATTTCAAAGTTATTCCATGGTCAATGTCAAGGAATTTAAAAAAATTTTTTTTTTAATTAAAAATATTTTTAGACTCTAATTTTATGTTTTTTATGTATTAGACAATCAAACTTAAATTTTAAAAAAAATTAGAAGTCTTTTTTTCAATAAAATTTCAAAGTTATTCCATGGTCAATGTCAAGGAATTTTTAAAAATTTTTTTTTAATTAAAAATATTTTTAGACTCTAATTTTATGTTTTTTGAGTATTAGACAATCAAACTTAAATTTTAAAAAAAATTAGAAGTCTTTTTTTCAATAAAATTTCAAAGTTATTCCATAGTCAATGTCAAGGAATTTTTAAAAATTTTTTTTTAATTAAAAATATTTTTAGAGTCTAATTTTATGTTTTTTGAGTATTAGAAAATCAAACTTAAATTTTAAAAAAAATTAGAAGTCTTTTTTTCAATAAAATTTCAAAGTTATTCCATGGTCAATGTCAAGGAATTTTTAAAAATTTTTTTTTAGTTAAAAATATTTTTAGACTCTAATTTTATGTTTTTTGAGTATTAGAAAATCAAACTTAAATTTTAAAAAAAATTAGAAGTCTTTTTTTCAATAAAATTTCAAAGTTATTCCATGGTCAATGTCAAGGAATTTTTAAAAATTTTTTTTTAATTAAAAATATTTTTAGACTCTAATTTTATGTTTTTTGAGTATTAGAAAATCAAACTTAAATTTTAAAAAAAATTAGAAGTCTTTTTTTCAATAAAATTTCAAAGTTATTCCATGGTCAATGTCAAGGAATTTTTAATAATTTTTTTTTAATTAAAAATATTTTTAGACTCTAATTTTATGTTTTTTGAGTATTAGACAATCAAACTTAAATTTTAAAAAAAATTAGAAGTCTTTTTTTCAATAAAATTTCAAAGTTATTCCATGGTCAATGTCAAGGAATTTTTAAAAATTTTTTTTTTTAGTTAAAAATATTTTTAGACTCTAATTTTATGTTTTTTATGTATTAGAAAATCAAACTTAAATTTTAAAAAAAATTAGAAGACTTTTTTTCAATAAAATTTCAAAGTTATTCCATGGTCAATGTCAAGGAATTTTTAAAAATTTTTTTTTTAATTAAAAATATTTTTAGACTCTAATTTTATGTTTTTTGTGTATTAGATAATCAAACTTAAATTTTAAAAAAAATTAGAAGTCTTTTTTTCAATAAAATTTCAAAGTTATTCCATGGTCAATGTCAAGGAATTTTAAAAAAATTTTTTTTTAATTAAAAATATTTTTAGACTCTAATTTTATGTTTTTTGAGTATTAGAAAATCAAACTTAAATTTTAAAAAAAATTAGAAGTCTTTTTTTCAATAAAATTTCAAAGTTATTCCATGGTCAATGTCAAGGAATTTTTAAAAATTTTTTTTTTAATTAAAAATATTTTTAGACTCTAATTTTATGTTTTTTGTGTATTAGATAATCAAACTTAAATTTTAAAAAAAATTAGAAGTCTTTTTTTCAATAAAATTTCAAAGTTATTCCATGGTCAATGTCAAGGAATTTTTAAAAATTTTTTTTTTTAGTTAAAAATATTTTTAGACTCTAATTTTATGTTTTTTGTGTATTAGATAATCAAACTTAAATTTAAAAAAAAATTAGAAGTCTTTTTTTCAATAAAATTTCAAAGTTATTCCATGGTCAATGTCAAGGAATTTTTAAAAATTTTTTTTTTAATTAAAAATATTTTTAGACTCTAATTTTATGTTTTTTGAGTATTAGAAAATCAAACTTAAATTTTAAAAAAAATTAGAAGACTTTTTTTCAATAAAATTTCAAAGTTATTCCATGGTCAATGTCAAGGAATTTTTAAAAAATTTTTTTTTAATTAAAAATATTTTTAGACTCTAATTTTATGTTTTTTGTGTATTAGATAATCAAACTTAAATTTTAAAAAAAATTAGAAGACTTTTTTTCAATAAAATTTCAAAGTTATTCCATGGTCAATGTCAAGGAATATTAAAAAATTTTTTTTTTAATTAAAAATATTTTTAGACTCTAATTTTATGTTTTTTATGTATTAGACAATCAAACTTAAATTTTAAAAAAAATTAGAAGTCTTTTTTTCAATAAAATTTCAAAGTTATTCCATGGTCAATGTCAAGGAATTTTTAAAAATTTTTTTAATTAAAAATATTTTTAGACTCTAATTTTATGTTTTTGAGTATTAGACAATCAAACTTAAATTTTAAAAAAAATTAGAAGTCTTTTTTTCAATAAAATTTCAAAGTTATTCCATAGTCAATGTCAAGGAATTTTTAAAAATTTTTTTTTAATTAAAAATATTTTTAGACTCTAATTTTATGTTTTTTGAGTATTAGAAAATCAAACTTAAATTTTAAAAAAAATTAGAAGTCTTTTTTTCAATAAAATTTCAAAGTTATTCCATGGTCAATGTCAAGGAATTTTTAAAAATTTTTTTTTTTAGTTAAAAATATTTTTAGACTCTAATTTTATGTTTTTTATGTATTAGAAAATCAAACTTAAATTTTAAAAAAAATTAGAAGACTTTTTTTCAATAAAATTTCAAAGTTATTCCATGGTCAATGTCAAGGAATTTTTAAAAAATTTTTTTTTAATTAAAAATATTTTTAGACTCTAATTTTATGTTTTTTGAGTATTAGAAAATCAAACTTAAATTTTAAAAAAAATTAGAAGTCTTTTTTTCAATAAAATTTCAAAGTTATTCCATGGTCAATGTCAAGGAATTTTTAAAAATTTTTTTTTTTAGTTAAAAATATTTTTAGACTCTAATTTTATGTTTTTTATGTATTAGAAAATCAAACTTAAATTTTAAAAAAAATTAGAAGACTTTTTTTCAATAAAATTTCAAAGTTATTCCATGGTCAATGTCAAGGAATTTTTAAAAATTTTTTTTTAATTAAAAATATTTTTAGACTCTAATTTTATGTTTTTTGAGTATTAGAAAATCAAACTTAAATTTTAAAAAAAATTAGAAGTCTTTTTTTCAATAAAATTTCAAAGATATTCCATGGTCAATGTCAAGGAATTTTTAAAAATTTTTTTTTAATTAAAAATATTTTTAGACTCTAATTTTATGTTTTTTGAGTATTAGACAATCAAACTTAAATTTAAAAAAAAATTAGAAGTCTTTTTTTCAATAAAATTTCAAAGTTATTCCATGGTCAATGTCAAGGAATTTTTAAAAATTTTTTTTTAATTAAAAATATTTTTAGACTCTAATTTTATGTTTTTTGAGTATTAGAAAATCAAACTTAAATTTTAAAAAAATTAGAAGTCTTTTTTTCAATAAAATTTCAAAGTTATTCCATGGTCAATGTCAAGGAATTTTTAAAAATTTTTTTTTAATTAAAAATATTTTTAGACTCTAATTTTATGTTTTTTATGTATTAGAAAATCAAACTTAAATTTTAAAAAAAATTAGAAGACTTTTTTTCAATAAAATTTCAAAGTTATTCCATAGTCAATGTCAAGGAATTTTTAAAAATTTTTTTTTAATTAAAAATATTTTTAGACTCTAATTTTATGTTTTTTGAGTATTAGAAAATCAAACTTAAATTTTAAAAAAATTAGAAGTCTTTTTTCAATAAAATTTCAAAGTTATTCCATGGTCAATGTCAAGGAATTTTTAAAATTTTTTTTTTTAGTTAAAAATATTTTTAGACTCTAATTTTATGTTTTTATGTATTAGAAAATCAAACTTAAATTTTAAAAAAATTAGAAGACTTTTTTCAATAAAATTTCAAAGTTATTCCATGGTCAATGTCAAGGAATTTTTAAAAAATTTTTTTTTAATTAAAAATATTTTTAGACTCTAATTTTATGTTTTTTGAGTATTAGAAAATCAAACTTAAATTTTAAAAAAAATTAGAAGACTTTTTTCAATAAAATTTCAAAGTTATTCCATAGTCAATGTCAAGGAATTTTTAAAAAAATTTTTTTAATTAAAAATATTTTTAGACTCTAATTTTATGTTTTTTGAGTATTAGAAAATCAAACTTAAATTTTAAAAAAAATTAGAAGTCTTTTTTTCAATAAAATTTCAAAGTTATTCCATGGTCAATGTCAAGGAATTTTTAAAAATTTTTTTTTTTAGTTAAAAATATTTTTAGACTCTAATTTTATGTTTTTTATGTATTAGAAAATCAAACTTAAATTTTAAAAAAAATTAGAAGACTTTTTTTCAATAAAATTTCAAAGTTATTCCATGGTCAATGTCAAGGAATTTTTAAAAAATTTTTTTAATTAAAAATATTTTTAGACTCTAATTTTATGTTTTTTGAGTATTAGAAAATCAAACTTAAATTTTAAAAAAAATTAGAAGTCTTTTTTTCAATAAAATTTCAAAGTTATTCCATGGTCAATGTCAAGGAATTTTTAAAAATTTTTTTTTTTAGTTAAAAATATTTTTAGACTCTAATTTTATGTTTTTTATGTATTAGAAAATCAAACTTAAATTTTAAAAAAATTAGAAGACTTTTTTCAATAAAATTTCAAAGTTATTCCATGGTCAATGTCAAGGAATTTTTAAAAATTTTTTTAATTAAAAATATTTTTAGACTCTAATTTTATGTTTTTGAGTATTAGAAAATCAAACTTAAATTTTAAAAAAATTAGAAGTCTTTTTTCAATAAAATTTCAAAGATATTCCATGGTCAATGTCAAGGAATTTTTAAAAATTTTTTTTTAATTAAAAATATTTTTAGACTCTAATTTTATGTTTTTTGAGTATTAGACAATCAAACTTAAATTTAAAAAAAAATTAGAAGTCTTTTTTCAATAAAATTTCAAAGTTATTCCATGGTCAATGTCAAGGAATTTTTAAAAATTTTTTTTTTAATTAAAAATATTTTTAGACTCTAATTTTATGTTTTTGAGTATTAGAAAATCAAACTTAAATTTTAAAAAAAATTAGAAGTCTTTTTTTCAATAAAATTTCAAAGTTATTCCATGGTCAATGTCAAGGAATTTTTAAAAATTTTTTTTTTAATTAAAAATATTTTTAGACTCTAATTTTATGTTTTTTATGTATTAGACAATCAAACTTAAATTTTAAAAAAAATTAGAAGTCTTTTTTTCAATAAAATTTCAAAGTTATTCCATGGTCAATGTCAAGGAATTTTTAAAAATTTTTTTTTAATTAAAAATATTTTTAGAGTCTAATTTTATGTTTTTTGAGTATTAGAAAATCAAACTTAAATTTTAAAAAAAATTAGAAGTCTTTTTTTCAATAAAATTTCAAAGTTATTCCATGGTCAATGTCAAGGAATTTTTAAAAAATTTTTTTAATTAAAAATATTTTTAGACTCTAATTTTATGTTTTTTGAGTATTAGAAAATCAAACTTAAATTTTAAAAAAAATTAGAAGTCTTTTTTTCAATAAAATTTCAAAGTTATTCCATGGTCAATGTCAAGGAATTTTTAAAAAATTTTTTTTTAATTAAAAATATTTTTAGACTCTAATTTTATGTTTTTTGAGTATTAGAAAATCAAACTTAAATTTTAAAAAAAATTAGAAGACTTTTTTTCAATAAAATTTCAAAGTTATTCCATGGTCAATGTCAAGGAATTTTTAAAAATTTTTTTTTTAATTAAAAATATTTTTAGACTCTAATTTTATGTTTTTTATGTATTAGACAATCAAACTTAAATTTTAAAAAAAATTAGAAGTCTTTTTTTCAATAAAATTTCAAAGTTATTCCATGGTCAATGTCAAGGAATTTTTAAAAATTTTTTTTTAATTAAAAATATTTTTAGACTCTAATTTTATGTTTTTTGAGTATTAGAAAATCAAACTTAAATTTTAAAAAAAATTAGAAGTCTTTTTTTCAATAAAATTTCAAAGATATTCCATGGTCAATGTCAAGGAATTTTTAAAAATTTTTTTTTAATTAAAAATATTTTTAGACTCTAATTTTATGTTTTTTGAGTATTAGAAAATCAAACTTAAATTTTAAAAAAAATTAGAAGACTTTTTTCAATAAAATTTCAAAGTTATTCCATGGTCAATGTCAAGGAATTTTAAAAAATTTTTTTAATTAAAAATATTTTTAGACTCTAATTTTATGTTTTTTGAGTATTAGAAAATCAAACTTAAATTTTAAAAAAATTAGAAGTCTTTTTTCAATAAAATTTCAAAGTTATTCCATGGTCAATGTCAAGGAATTTTTAAAAAATTTTTTTAATTAAAAATATTTTTAGACTCTAATTTTATGTTTTTGAGTATTAGAAAATCAAACTTAAATTTTAAAAAAATTAGAAGACTTTTTTCAATAAAATTTCAAAGTTATTCCATGGTCAATGTCAAGGAATTTTTAAAAATTTTTTTTTAATTAAAAATATTTTTAGACTCTAATTTTATGTTTTTTGAGTATTAGAAAATCAAACTTAAATTTTAAAAAAATTAGAAGTCTTTTTTCAATAAAATTTCAAAGTTATTCCATGGTCAATGTCAAGGAATTTTAAAAAATTTTTTTAATTAAAAATATTTTTAGACTCTAATTTTATGTTTTTTGTGTATTAGACAATCAAACTTAAATTTTAAAAAAAATTAGAAGTCTTTTTTTCAATAAAATTTCAAAGATATTCCATGGTCAATGTCAAGGAATTTTTAAAAATTTTTTTTTAATTAAAAATATTTTTAGACTCTAATTTTATGTTTTTTGTGTATTAGACAATCAAACTTAAATTTAAAAAAAAATTAGAAGTCTTTTTTTCAATAAAATTTCAAAGATATTCCATGGTCAATGTCAAGGAATTTTTAAAAATTTTTTTTTAATTAAAAATATTTTTAGACTCTAATTTTATGTTTTTTGTGTATTAGACAATCAAACTTAAATTTAAAAAAATTAGAAGTCTTTTTTCAATAAAATTTCAAAGTTATTCCATGGTCAATGTCAAGGAATTTTTAAAAATTTTTTTTTAATTAAAAATATTTTTAGACTCTAATTTTATGTTTTTTGTGTATTAGACAATCAAACTTAAATTTTAAAAAAATTAGAAGTCTTTTTTTCAATAAAATTTCAAAGATATTCCATGGTCAATGTCAAGGAATTTTTAAAAATTTTTTTAATTAAAAATATTTTTAGACTCTAATTTTATGTTTTTTGTGTATTAGACAATCAAACTTAAATTTAAAAAAAATTAGAAGTCTTTTTTTCAATAAAATTTCAAAGTTATTCCATGGTCAATGTCAAGGAATTTTTAAAAATTTTTTTAATTAAAAATATTTTTAGACTCTAATTTTATGTTTTTTGAGTATTAGAAAATCAAACTTAAATTTTAAAAAAATTAGAAGTCTTTTTTCAATAAAATTTCAAAGTTATTCCATGGTCAATGTCAAGGAATTTTTAAAAATTTTTTTAATTAAAAATATTTTTAGACTCTAATTTTATGTTTTTGTGTATTAGACAATCAAACTTAAATTTTAAAAAAATTAGAAGTCTTTTTTCAATAAAATTTCAAAGATATTCCATGGTCAATGTCAAGGAATTTTTAAAAATTTTTTTAATTAAAAATATTTTTAGACTCTAATTTTATGTTTTTGTGTATTAGACAATCAAACTTAAATTTAAAAAAATTAGAAGTCTTTTTTTCAATAAAATTTCAAAGTTATTCCATGGTCAATGTCAAGGAATTTTTAAAAATTTTTTTAATTAAAAATATTTTTAGACTCTAATTTTATGTTTTTTGAGTATTAGAAAATCAAACTTAAATTTAAAAAAAAATTAGAAGTCTTTTTTCAATAAAATTTCAAAGATATTCCATGGTCAATGTCAAGGAATTTTTAAAAATTTTTTTAATTAAAAATATTTTTAGACTCTAATTTTATGTTTTTTGTGTATTAGACAATCAAACTTAAATTTAAAAAAATTAGAAGTCTTTTTTCAATAAAATTTCAAAGATATTCCATGGTCAATGTCAAGGAATTTTTAAAAATTTTTTTAATTAAAAATATTTTTAGACTCTAATTTTATGTTTTTTGTGTATTAGACAATCAAACTTAAATTTAAAAAAATTAGAAGTCTTTTTTTCAATAAAATTTCAAAGTTATTCCATGGTCAATGTCAAGGAATTTTTAAAAATTTTTTTAATTAAAAATATTTTTAGACTCTAATTTTATGTTTTTTGTGTATTAGACAATCAAACTTAAATTTAAAAAAATTAGAAGTCTTTTTTCAATAAAATTTCAAAGTTATTCCATGGTCAATGTCAAGGAATTTTTAAAAATTTTTTTAATTAAAAATATTTTTAGACTCTAATTTTATGTTTTTTGAGTATTAGAAAATCAAACTTAAATTTTAAAAAAATTAGAAGTCTTTTTTCAATAAAATTTCAAAGATATTCCATGGTCAATGTCAAGGAATTTTTAAAAATTTTTTTTAAAAATATTTTTAGACTCTAATTTTATGTTTTTGTGTATTAGACAATCAAACTTAAATTTAAAAAAAATTAGAAGTCTTTTTTTCAATAAAATTTCAAAGTTATTCCATGGTCAATGTCAAGGAATTTTTAAAAATTTTTTTTTAATTAAAAATATTTTTAGACTCTAATTTTATGTTTTTTGAGTATTAGAAAATCAAACTTAAATTTTAAAAAAAATTAGAAGTCTTTTTTTCAATAAAATTTCAAAGTTATTCCATGGTCAATGTCAAGGAATTTTAAAAAATTTTTTTTAATTAAAAATATTTTTAGACTATAATTTTATGTTTTTTGAGTATTAGATAATCAAACTTAAATTTTAAAAAAAATTAAAAGTCTTTTTTCAATAAAATTTCAAAGTTATTCCATGGTCAATGTCAAGGAATTTTAAAAAATTTTTTTTAATTAAAAATATTTTTAGACTATAATTTTATGTTTTTTGAGTATTAGATAATCAAACTTAAATTTTAAAAAAAATTAAAAGTCTTTTTTTCAATAAAATTTCAAAGTTATTCCATGGTCAATGTCAAGGAATTTTTAAAAATTTTTTTTTAATTAAAAATATTTTTAGACTCTAATTTTATGTTTTTTGTGTATTAGACAATCAAACTTAAATTTTAAAAAAAATTAGAAGTCTTTTTTTCAATAAAATTTCAAAGTTATTCCATGGTCAATGTCAAGGAATTTTAAAAAATTTTTTTTAATTAAAAATATTTTTAGACTATAATTTTATGTTTTTTGAGTATTAGATAATCAAACTTAAATTTTAAAAAAAATTAAAAGTCTTTTTTTCAATAAAATTTCAAAGTTATTCCATGGTCAATGTCAAGGAATTTTTAAAAATTTTTTTTTAATTAAAAATATTTTTAGACTCTAATTTTATGTTTTTGTGTATTAGACAATCAAACTTAAATTTTAAAAAAAATTAGAAGTCTTTTTTTCAATAAAATTTCAAAGATATTCCATGGTCAATGTCAAGGAATTTTTAAAAATTTTTTTTTAATTAAAAATATTTTTAGACTCTAATTTTATGTTTTTTGTGTATTAGACAATCAAACTTAAATTTAAAAAAAATTAGAAGTCTTTTTTTCAATAAAATTTCAAAGTTATTCCATGGTCAATGTCAAGGAATTTTTAAAAATTTTTTTTTAATTAAAAATATTTTTAGACTCTAATTTTATGTTTTTTATGTATTAGACAATCAAACTTAAATTTTAAAAAAAATTAGAAGTCTTTTTTTCAATAAAATTTCAAAGTTATTCCATGGTCAATGTCAAGGAATTTTTAAAAATTTTTTTTTAATTAAAAATATTTTTAGACTCTAATTTTATGTTTTTGAGTATTAGAAAATCAAACTTAAATTTTAAAAAAAATTAGAAGTCTTTTTTTCAATAAAATTTCAAAGTTATTCCATGGTCAATGTCAAGGAATTTTAAAAAATTTTTTTTAATTAAAAATATTTTTAGACTATAATTTTATGTTTTTTGAGTATTAGATAATCAAACTTAAATTTTAAAAAAAATTAAAAGTCTTTTTTTCAATAAAATTTCAAAGTTATTCCATGGTCAATGTCAAGGAATTTTAAAAAATTTTTTTTAATTAAAAATATTTTTAGACTATAATTTTATGTTTTTTGAGTATTAGATAATCAAACTTAAATTTTAAAAAAAATTAGAAGTCTTTTTTTCAATAAAATTTCAAAGATATTCCATGGTCAATGTCAAGGAATTTTTAAAAATTTTTTTTTAATTAAAAATATTTTTAGACTCTAATTTTATGTTTTTTGTGTATTAGACAATCAAACTTAAATTTAAAAAAAATTAGAAGTCTTTTTTTCAATAAAATTTCAAAGTTATTCCATGGTCAATGTCAAGGAATTTTTAAAAATTTTTTTTTAATTAAAAATATTTTTAGACTCTAATTTTATGTTTTTTATGTATTAGACAATCAAACTTAAATTTTAAAAAAATTAGAAGTCTTTTTCAATAAAATTTCAAAGATATTCCATGGTCAATGTCAAGGAATTTTTAAAAATTTTTTTAATTAAAAATATTTTTAGACTCTAATTTTATGTTTTTGTGTATTAGACAATCAAACTTAAATTTAAAAAAATTAGAAGTCTTTTTTCAATAAAATTTCAAAGTTATTCCATGGTCAATGTCAAGGAATTTTTAAAAATTTTTTTAATTAAAAATATTTTTAGACTCTAATTTTATGTTTTTTATGTATTAGACAATCAAACTTAAATTTTAAAAAAAATTAGAAGTCTTTTTTTCAATAAAATTTCAAAGTTATTCCATGGTCAATGTCAAGGAATTTTTAAAAATTTTTTTTTAATTAAAAATATTTTTAGACTCTAATTTTATGTTTTTTATGTATTAAACAATCAAACTTAAATTTTAAAAAAAATTAGAAGTCTTTTTTTCAATAAAATTTCAAAGTTATTCCATGGTCAATGTCAAGGAATTTTTAAAATTTTTTTTTTAATTAAAAATATTTTTAGACTCTAATTTTATGTTTTTTGAGTATTAGAAAATCAAACTTAAATTTAAAAAAAAATTAGAAGTCTTTTTTTCAATAAAATTTCAAAGTTATTCCATGGTCAATGTCAAGGAATTTTTAAAAAATTTTTTTTTAATTAAAAATATTTTTAGACTCTAATTTTATGTTTTTATGTATTAGACAATCAAACTTAAATTTTAAAAAAAATTAGAAGTCTTTTTTTCAATAAAATTTCAAAGTTATTCCATGGTCAATGTCAAGGAATTTTTAAAAATTTTTTTTTAATTAAAAATATTTTTAGACTATAATTTTATGTTTTTTGAGTATTAGACAATCAAACTTAAATTTTAAAAAAAATTAGAAGTCTTTTTTTCAATAAAATTTCAAAGATATTCCATGGTCAATGTCAAGGAATTTTTAAAAATTTTTTTTTAATTAAAAATATTTTTAGACTCTAATTTTATGTTTTTTGAGTATTAGAAAATCAAACTTAAATTTTAAAAAAAATTAGAAGTCTTTTTTTCAATAAAATTTCAAAGTTATTCCATGGTCAATGTCAAGGAATTTTTAAAAATTTTTTTTTAATTAAAAATATTTTTAGACTCTAATTTTATGTTTTTTGTGTATTAGACAATCAAACTTAAATTTAAAAAAAATTAGAAGTCTTTTTTTCAATAAAATTTCAAAGTTATTCCATGGTCAATGTCAAGGAATTTTTAAAAATTTTTTTTTTAATTAAAAATATTTTTAGACTCTAATTTTATGTTTTTTATGTATTAGACAATCAAACTTAAATTTTAAAAAAAATTAGAAGTCTTTTTTTCAATAAAATTTCAAAGTTATTCCATGGTCAATGTCAAGGAATTTTTAAAAATTTTTTTTTAATTAAAAATATTTTTAGACTCTAATTTTATGTTTTTTATGTATTAAACAATCAAACTTAAATTTTAAAAAAAATTAGAAGTCTTTTTTTCAATAAAATTTCAAAGTTATTCCATGGTCAATGTCAAGGAATTTTTAAAAATTTTTTTTTAATTAAAAATATTTTTAGACTCTAATTTTATGTTTTTTGAGTATTAGAAAATCAAACTTAAATTTTAAAAAAAATTAGAAGTCTTTTTTTCAATAAAATTTCAAAGTTATTCCATGGTCAATGTCAAGGAATTTTTAAAAAATTTTTTTTTAATTAAAAATATTTTTAGACTCTAATTTTATGTTTTTTATGTATTAGACAATCAAACTTAAATTTTAAAAAAAATTAGAAGTCTTTTTTTCAATAAAATTTCAAAGTTATTCCATGGTCAATGTCAAGGAATTTTTAAAAAATTTTTTTTTAATTAAAAATATTTTTAGACTCTAATTTTATGTTTTTTGAGTATTAGAAAATCAAACTTAAATTTTAAAAAAAATTAGAAGTCTTTTTTTCAATAAAATTTCAAAGTTATTCCATGGTCAATGTCAAGGAATTTTTAAAAATTTTTTTTTTAATTAAAAATATTTTTAGACTCTAATTTTATGTTTTTTGAGTATTAGAAAATCAAACTTAAATTTTAAAAAAAATTAGAAGTCTTTTTTTCAATAAAATTTCAAAGTTATTCCATGGTCAATGTCAAGGAATTTTTAAAAAATTTTTTTTTAATTAAAAATATTTTTAGACTCTAATTTTATGTTTTTTATGTATTAGACAATCAAACCCAAAGCCGAAAAAGAAAAAAGAGCAGAAGATTTAAAACATGCTAAGGCACTCCAAAGTGCCACACCAGTCCAACCTCCTCAAGGCACTACCCCCATTGCTACTCAATCAATTTCGTCTATTTATCAGTTACCTACTTTACAAATCAAGCAATTCGGTGGAGATAGAAAGGAATGGTTGGAATTCTATGAGAGCTTCAAGTGTGCGGTAGACTCGAGCATGGGTACTGATATTGAGAAACTCACGCTCTTGCGAAATTTATTGAATGGAGAAGCCAAGGAATTAATTGCTGGCTTCCGATTAGAAGCCAAAAACTATAAAGAAGCTCTCCAAATGCTCAAAGACCATTATGGCGATAAAGACGCCTATATTCGAAACTTGCATTCACGCTTATCAAACTTAAAAAATTGTGTAACACTTAATGATGTAAAGAAATTTTCATTGGAATTGGAAAGGCTGTCAAGAGAAATCAAAAACGCTGGGGAGGACATTGAAGGTCCTGCTGTATACTTGATGTTGGAAAAAAAATTAAATAAGCCTTTTCTGCGAACTATCCTCTCAAAAAAAGCAGAAAATCCATCAATTTGGACCACTACTCTGTTTAGAATGATTCTATTAGAAGCCCTCCAAAAAGAAACAGCAATTCAAGAAGTTATGACAGAATATGACCATGAACCACAAAAAAGGCAAGTAAAGCCAAATTTCCGTTCTGAATTTCGTGCTAGAAGACCAATGTCAAACTCAATTACGAAGCCAGATTATACTTATGCAACGATTACTCAAGCTCAGAAAACGCCTCGAATAAGGCAAAAAACAAACAAATCTAGTCGCCAATGGACCTCAACACAAGGCAATACGACTAAACTAACAAAGAATAACACACAACCAAGGTGTATTTTTTGTCAAGGCAACCATTGGACTGACAAATGTTTGAAAATTATTGATCCTAAAGCACGATTACAATTGATAAAGGAAAAGGGACTGTGTACACGTTGCTTTAAAGGAAATCATACCAGTGCCAATTGTTGGAATAATTCAATTTGTTACTATTGTAAAGGAACTCATAATTCTGCGTTATGTTTTCAAAGAAATTCAAATAAAGGGCCGATTAATAATCGGCAAGAAAATGTAATCGAACAAAAATCACGGGACCAAACAAAGGAATTTCATTGTGAATCAACTCTGACCAATGTGGTCAAGGATAGACACTCAAAAACATTATTAATGACACTAGAAGCAACTGTTTTTAATCCTTCTAAACCACATTTGAGTAAGAAGGCATTAATCTTCCTTGATCCAGGCTCACAAAAATCGTTCATCTCGGCTAAATTGACGGAATGCCTTCAGTTACCAGTAATAGCCAAGGAAAAATGTCGACTCACCAGTTTTGGACAAAAATGTGCCAAAGAATATGCTAGTGATTTGGTTAGAATCAATTTACTATGTGATGGAGGAGAGAAAATGAGCGTCGTTATGAATAAATTAAGCTTCCTAGTTAATCCTCTTCCACATTACGACTTAAATGAATTAAAAGAAGAGGAAAGAACTCAAATAAAATTAAAAGCGGTGCCAGAATATCGACAACCGGACATACTTGTAGGAATTGATCTCTGGCACGAACTTAATGTCAAAAGGAAGACAGTATTACCTAGCGGATTTACAATAAGCAATTCAAGCCTTGGACAAATTTTAAGTGGTGCTGGGAAAATTGAAGAAACTATTGCGTCACATACAATTTATGCCACATCGGTTTTATTAAATGCAATAATAGACAATGAGGAAGATAAAAATGAAAATTTAATAACAATTAACGATAATGAAAATAACGAAAAGTTATCAACCTTTTTCGGATTACATTCGATAGGAATGGACGATTCAACACAACCCATAGATAATGATGAAATAATGAAAAATTTTAAGAAAAATCTCACCTTTATTGAAGGTCGATATCAAGTCGCACTACCTTTCAATAGTCAAATTCAATACTTGCCAACGAATTACAGGCATGCAAAAACTCGCCTGGCCTCTACACTTAGAAAATTAAGGCAAATGAATTTAATAGATGAGTATCAAAAGATCATAAATGATCAGTTGAAAAAGGGTGTTATTGAAAGGGTGGAAAATATTGCAGAAACAACTGGCCCAGTGCATTATCTGCCTCATAGAGCAGTCGTAAAAGAAGATAAAAATACTACAAAAATTAGAATCGTAATGGATGCAAGTGCTAGACCTCCAACTCAAAAAAGTGCCCCTTCATTAAATGATTGTTTACACACTGGACCTCTACTTCTCAACCAACTTGTAGGCATTTTACTTCGGTTTCGATTTATGACACGAGTAATCCTTTCTGATGTGGAAAAGGCGTTTCTCCAATTGGGAGTACGGGAGACTGATAGAGACTGTACCCGTTTTCTTTGGGTAGAAAACCCTAAAGACATTGATTTGGAACAATTTCACTATGCTACATGCGTGGCTTACAGATTCACTAGAGTAAGCTTCGGACTCACAGTATCACCGTTTCTACTTAATGCTACTATTAGAGAACATTTGAGTCTCTTTGAATCAGAAATAGCCCGTTCTATCGAAGAAAATCTCTACGTTGATAATATAATGATTGAACTATCTCCAAAGGAAAACGCCAAAACAGTATGTCTTGAGGCGTGTGAGATATTTAAAGCAGGCGGAATGAACTTAAGAGAATTTTTTGGACTTTCTCGAGAAGAAGTAGAGGAATTGCCAGAAGACATTTTATCAAAAAATCAAATTGAATGCAAAATATTAGGCATACGCTGGAATCGAGAAAAAGAAATATTAATCTTCAAAATGCCAACATTTGAAGGAATAGCCACGAAAAGAAAATTATTAGCTACAATTGCTCAAGTTTATGATCCAATAGGATTAATTTCACCTGTACTAGTAGAAGCTAAACTCTTATTGCAAAAAACATTTGAAGCCAATTATAAATGGGACACACCTCTTGAAGAAAATCTTAGTACAGATTGGGCCAAAATCATGACAATCTGGAAAGAAAGCCCGGAATTGATTTTTCCGAGAAACTTAGGAAGGAAAATTGCAGATCAATATGAAGTCCACTGTTTCACGGATGCCAGTAGTTATGGATTCGGAGCAGCCGTATATATTAAAATAGCAGAAAATAAAGTCGGACTAATTTTTTCAAAAAGTCTGATTAAACCAGCCTCACTACCGTCCAACGCTGCTACAATTCCTAAATTAGAATTGCAAGCATTAACATTAGGAGCTAAGATAATCAAATTCCTTCAAAAGGAACTAAAATTTGCAAATAAACAGGCAACGATTTGGACAGACTCTCAGTGTAATATTGAGCGATTAAAGAAACTGGGCAAATATGATCGATTCGTATCAAATCGTTTAGTTAAAATACGTAATCTTTGCCCAGTAAAGCACGTTGGTACTATGGAAAATCCGGCAGACATTTGTTCAAGAGGAACAACACCAAAGGAGTTAATTCAAAATCAACTTTGGCTTAAGGGTCCAAAATGGCTCTCTCTATCAAAGGAAAATTGGCCTCCGACCCTAGCAGAATACATTCCAGGTAAAGAAATTCTGGAAGAGAAAGAAGAAATTTCATTTGAACTAGCAGCCGTCATAAACGAACCAATTAGCGACAATAACATCATTCAAATAGAAAGATTTTCAAAATATAAGAAACTTCTTGGCTCACTAGCTTTCGTTATTAAATTTATTAAAATATTAACCAACAAAATAAAAAATATACAAATATCAAATGATGTTACTCATGTTGAAATAAAATTGGCAGAAACTTATCTCATCAAGGCAACTCAAAAACAATACCCACCTACTGAAGAAATAAAATTGAATTTACAAATGTTCCTTAGTCATGACATTTGGAGATGTCATGGGCGAATTGACGAATCTAATTTGAAATTAAGGACAAAATCACCAATTTACCTACCAGACTCGTGGCTAGCAAAATTAATAATATTAGATATTCATTACAATAATCGACATTGTGGTACTGAAACACTTCTCTCACTTCTTCGTCAAACCTTTTGGATACTAAAAGGAAGAAGAACAGTACAACATATCATATATTCGTCAAATTATGGATGCCTCGTTTGTCGAAAATTCAAATTAAAACCATTTTCTCTTCAAAAATTCGATATACTCCCAAGATATAGAGTCACTATGGCTCCACCATTTGCTCATTGTGGTATAGATTATTTCGGTCCAATAACAGTAAAAGGGCTGAATAATACTGATAAGGTCTATGGAGCTCTCTTTACCTGTCTTACTATTCGTGCCGTTCACTTAGAATTGGCAGAAAATGCTTCAGCTGAGGCATTCGTTCAAGCTTATAGGCGATTCATAGCCAGAAGAGGAATTCCTGTAATTATTGTAACTGATAATGGCACAAATTTTATTCTGGGATCAAAAATAATTAAAGAAATGAACAAACAACTGATTCACCAAGGCACGGAATGGAAGTTCATCACTCCTAGGAACCCTCGAGAAGGTGGGGCCTGGGAGAGGATGGTAGGCATTACAAAATTGGCCATGAGAAGATGCATAGGAAAAAATCTTCTAACAAAAAATGAATTAGCTACACTTCTATGTGAAATAGAAGCCATTGTTAATTGTCGTCCACTAACCTTTCAATCGGACAAAGAGCCTCTTCAGACAATAAAACCAGTGGATTTTCTAATTCCATATCAAAGAGTCCAAACTACTTTACCACAACAATTTTCTGATAAACTAGATGAAGACTATAAACCACCGGAAATAAATGAACCATTAATAAAAAAGGAGCTAAAATCAATACAATGGCGCCTAGATAAATTTTGGAAAATTTGGCATAATAACTATTTGATCGCGTTGAGAGAGAGAACAAAGTCCCATTCCCACAACCAAAATAGTGTACCAAAAATAGGGGAAATAGTATTAATTGAACAAGAAGAATGCCCAAGATCTGTTTGGAAAATAGCCAAAATTATAGAACTAATTAAGGGCAGGGACGGAATTATTAGAACCGTCAAACTTGAAACAAATAAAAAATTTTTTAAACGTAGTATAAATGCAATTTATCCCCTAGAAATGAATAATCAACAAAAGGATCAAGATTGTACACAAATTAATGCAATAATTTGCGATCAATTACATGAAGAAGAAGGAATTGAGTTGGACTATGAAGAATTAATGGAATATGAGGAAAATGTCAAAAATTCTGAGGAAATACTAGAAGAGGCAAAATTGAAAGAAGAAAACAAAAAAGGAAGTTCCTTTATGGGTCGTTGGCATGGACTACCTATGGGCTATAAAATACCAAGAAAAAATCGTCTTGTCAATCTCCCACAAGGATACAAAAGAACCTGTCCAAAGAAAGTAAATAAAGCTGGACTTAATGCTCTTATGAAGGCTATGAGTGGTAATACCTATAGTGTCAAAGAAGTCATTAAACTCCAAAAAAAAATATGAAGACAAAAACAGCATTGCTGCCCAGGCCACACAACGAAAAATTTTGGAAGATGAACTCTTTAAAAAACATTTAAAAAAGCAAAATGAGAATATGAAGAACCATCAAAGAGTTTTAGATGAAGAAAGCAAAATAAAAGGGAAAAAGAATTTAGCAAATGAGGTTGCTCGCGTGGCAAGGATAAAATTGGGAATTAAAGAAATCCCAACAAAAACAGGAATAGTTGAACAAATACAAGAAATATACCCAACACATGTAGAAGTCGAAGAAATCACTTATAACATTCTTACCAAATGTGAAGGAACTCTTCAGCAAAATTGTAATCTTAATAAAAAATTCACTAAGAATGAACAACAAGCCCAAATTATAAAAAATTACAAAATTCCATATATGCAAACCTTGATACAAATGTTTGTTTTCGAATGGATTACAAGACAATTTGGCAATAAAAATTTATTCACTGAAATATCAAAGAATTTAATTGATATTGGAGGAAACTATAATAATCTATTAATTACATTTTGGAATTACATTAAACACAAACCAATGGCAGCTTTCCATTCGGACAAATTCATACGAAACATATTAGAAATAAGATTAGAATCATGTATTGTTTTTAAACAAATATGGGATAAAGATACCTTTGGACCAATTCAATTACAATTACCACCTTTAACAAGAAATAATGAACTAAATAATTGGTTGGCATCCATTACTAACAGTATCAGTAAAATTCTTAGTTGGAAACGTTTTGAACATTTCAAAAATTATTACAATATGTCAAATGAACTTATCACTATTCCTAATCTGGTCGTAATTGATAAAGAAATAATATTAGCATGTGATAACTGCTTAGAAACAACAAAAATTTGGGAAACAGAAGAAAGTAAAATTCGATTGGTAACATTTACTGGCGATAAACCATTACAAGAAATCTTCTTTATTGGTAGAAGAGTGAAAGAAATCAATTTTATCGTGAATCCAGATGAAACCACAACAAGGGCAATCGACGAAACTCTTCACTTTTATAAACAAAATAATGTAAATGTAAAAATTTCTTTAATAGTAACTGGAGCTACTCGAAGTATAGAAAACCAATGTTTTAATCTGGCAAAAAGTTATGGAACTGGATTTTTTATATGGAATGGAAAATATGGAACTCTAAAAGAAATTAAAGAAAAAATAAATGTTCAAATAATTGATAATGAAAGAAAATTAGATTATGAAACTATTGATTTAAATGATGTGCCTGCTCCTTCAAATGAAGTAATCTTTTCATGGGATGAACTAAACAGAATGAAAAAGGCAAATAAACAAACAGAAACGTTAGAAGAAGCTCCAATAATTGTTTCACAAGAACTCTGTAAGGAATATTTAAAGAATAAACCTCAACTTTCAATAAATTACAGTAAAGAAATACAAAGGTCAGAACGTAAAGAGCTCGAGGAAAATGCCAGAACTCAAAGAGGACGATCTCCCAGGGCAAGGTACTACGTGGAAAAGGCCAGAAAGGAAGAATTCATAAAGAATAAAGGGCGAACAAAATTTCCAACTGGAATATATACATTATTTATTTTAATGATATTAATTAATTTATCAAATTGTTCTAGTCCATTCTTTAATATGATAAAAAGAAATGAACTTTATAATCATTCAAAACATCATGTAGCATTAAAAATTGAAGGAAAACCACCATTGTTAATGGTAGCTAAAACAAAAAATTTAACAGAACTCTTGAGAAAAAATCCTAGATTAAGTGCCGTAGATAGAACAGACATTGTATTTATCAACAATAAAGCCAGGATAAGGAACACATCCAATTTAGAAGAGACAACCACAATTAATGTTCAAATAAAAAATATTGAAAATAAGTCTACTCAAACAATTCCAACTTGGCCACCAGTCGAAGATTTAAGCCTCCAGATTCCAATATGGAAAAGAGGACTTAATCGTATAGAATACCCAGCCTTGTGGTGTGCACATGCCGTATCCTCAATGTGGAAATTTCCAGAAAGGGATGATTCTTATTATTGTCGTAAATGGATAGCTCATAAATCATGGAAGCCAATAAAATTAAGTCTGTACGGTCACACGTCACAATCTAGAGAACTCGTTGCACAACATTGTTCTATTAAACTAATTTCTGAAGACTATTATACTAACATGCTTGGTGATCGATTTCTAACTATGAATCGAACGATGATACCTGTATCTAAAAAAGAATGCCTAAAAATGCATAAACAAAAGGTATGTTTAACCACGCAAAGGATAATGGAAAGAATTGATGATAATTCTTGGTCAACAAAGGAAACTCTTATTGCAGATTTTCCGGGACGATTCGCTAGTTTATTTTCTGGAGGGAAAACTTCAAGTGCCACTAATTGTTTAATTCAAGTTACAACTTTGTTGTATAAACCTCAGACGTTACAATTGATTTCTCCAGTCCATAATGTCCAACATTGTCAATTGGTTGACGAATATTGTTTATTAAATGATAATACCTCAATTATATGGGACGCAAATTGCACACAACATTTGTGTAGAAAATGTTTTCACCAATTCTCGCAACAAATTGACGGTGCATTTAAATTAGATAATAAAAGATTATATTGGGTATCGACTAGTAAAGAACAAGCCATCACTATTGATCTGGAACAATATAGAAATGAAACTTCATGTAAAGGAGATAAACTAATAATTAGTGAACAAGGAATTGGAATTACAAAGGAAGAATTTCAAAAAATGATGAATTTCAGAAATAAAAGAAATGTTGACGAAACACAATTAGCAACTGAGCTTACAGCATCTGAGTTGGAAATGAATGAAGTCATCGAAAGCATGTTACATGCTAAATGTCAACATACACCAAGAAATGCTAATCCTACCATTCAAGCCAGAGAAATGTTTAAAAAGAGAAATTTAGCAGCTAGATGGATTAGTGAAAGGACTATGCAAATATATACCTGTGATGAAATAAGTATGGACACAATAAGTCCTCGCCCAACTAATACTTGTTATAAATTTCTGCCTGTCAACATTATCTTTCATAAACGAACTATAGCAGCCTTTTTAGATTTGGAGTTAAGAATACTAAGTACCTTTTCACCAACAGCTGATTGTGGACGTTTTAGATACGCCCTACTAGAAGTCACTCCAGAAAAATGGCAGAGAATTGATACACGAACTGGAGAAATACAAGCAATACATAAAGAAAGTGTTAAAATCTATCAAGATAATTCAACACAAGAAGAATTACATCCAATTGTATTTCACGAATGGCATCTTAATGAGGATGAAGATAAAATCACATTTCTTCATATAGACGAAATTACTCAATCAGAAGATTGGAAGACCGCTCAAGAAATTGAAGAAAGAAACCGTGCTACAGTTTTGGGAGCTATTCCAGGAGGCTTATCAAGCATAGCTTCAAATATGTTACAAGATATTCTAGACTCGATCATTAGTCATTGGATTACCTTTTGCTGTATATACACTACCTTTTTATTTGTAAGGGATATTCTAATCCCACTATTGATGGCATTTCTCATTATGCCAAGTATACGAAGCCTAGGGATTCTCGTGCGTCCTTCGCAAAATAAAAAGTCGAATGATCCTGTTCCTTCTCAAGAAGTTGAATTAGAAGAACTACCAAGTACTTCTGGCAGAAAGAGTAGTCTGCGGAAGCCATCCAAGGTCCATTTCAATAGAAAAAACTCTACAGTCTCATTGCACAGTGAAGATAATCCTTTTGGAAATCCCTTACGACGACTACGATTTTAAGGACAGAAAAGAATAAAGATATATAAAGTTTTTTTTTTTCACCCCCTCCGCCTTCTTTCCTTTCATTTTCTGTTGTCGAGACTGTCAAAAATTTAAAATTTATTTTAAATCAAATTAAAAAATATTAATATTTATAAAAATAAATAAATAAATAATATTAATCAAAACCAGTCCCGCGAAAAATGTACTTTTTTATCTTTATATAAATAAATAAATAAATTAATTAATTACTTCCTTAATAAAAATAGTACATTTTTTCCTTTCACACTTTTTTTTCCTCTTTAAAACTAAATCCTTATCTAAATTTTTATCCCTTTATTTTTTCTAATGTTATACTTTTATATAATTATAATAAATCAAAATATAACCATTTTTTTATTAAAATTATCCTATATAAGGAGGAAGCCTTCTAAGAACATTATTATTGTAAAATTTAATTTTAGATAAATATTATTATTTTTTTTAATAAACTAATTAGAAAGAAATTTGTTCCGTTACAATTCCATGGTCAATGTCAAGGAATTTTAAAAAATTTTTTTTTTAATTAAAAATATTTTTAGACTATAATTTTATGTTTTTTGAGTATTAGACAATTAAACTTAAATTTTAAAAAAAATTAGAAGTCTTTTTTTCAATAAAATTTCAAAGTTATTCCATGGTCAATGTCAAGGAATTTTAAAAAATTTTTTTTTTAATTAAAAATATTTTTAGACTATAATTTTATGTTTTTTGAGTATTAGACAATCAAACTTAAATTTTAAAAAAAATTAGAAGACTTTTTTTCAATAAAATTTCAAAGTTATTCCATGGTCAATGTCAAGGAATTTTTAAAAAATTTTTTTTTAATTAAAAATATTTTTAGACTCTAATTTTATGTTTTTTATGTATTAGACAATCAAACTTAAATTTTAAAAAAAATTAGAAGTCTTTTTTTCAATAAAATTTCAAAGTTATTCCATGGTCAATGTCAAGGAATTTTTAAAAATTTTTTTTTAATTAAAAATATTTTTAGACTCTAATTTTATGTTTTTTGAGTATTAGAAAATCAAACTTAAATTTTAAAAAAAATTAGAAGACTTTTTTTCAATAAAATTTCAAAGTTATTCCATGGTCAATGTCAAGGAATTTTTAAAAATTTTTTTTTAATTAAAAATATTTTTAGACTATAATTTTATGTTTTTTGAGTATTAGACAATCAAACTTAAATTTAAAAAAAAATTAGAAGTCTTTTTTTCAATAAAATTTCAAAGTTATTCCATAGTCAATGTCAAGGAATTTTAAAAAATTTTTTTTTTAATTAAAAATATTTTTAGACTATAATTTTATGTTTTTTGAGTATTAGACAATTAAACTTAAATTTTAAAAAAAATTAGAAGTCTTTTTTCAATAAAATTTCAAAGTTATTCCATGGTCAATGTCAAGGAATTTTTAAAAATTTTTTTTTAATTAAAAATATTTTTAGACTATAATTTTATGTTTTTTGAGTATTAGACAATCAAACTTAAATTTTAAAAAAAATTAGAAGTCTTTTTTTCAATAAAATTTCAAAGTTATTCCATGGTCAATGTCAAGGAATTTTTAAAAATTTTTTTTTAATTAAAAATATTTTTAGACTCTAATTTTATGTTTTTTGAGTATTAGACAATCAAACTTAAATTTTAAAAAAAATTAGAAGTCTTTTTTTCAATAAAATTTCAAAGTTATTCCATGGTCAATGTCAAGGAATTTTTAAAAATTTTTTTTTAATTAAAAATATTTTTAGACTATAATTTTATGTTTTTTGAGTATTAGACAATCAAACTTAAATTTAAAAAAAAATTAGAAGTCTTTTTTTCAATAAAATTTCAAAGTTATTCCATAGTCAATGTCAAGGAATTTTAAAAAATTTTTTTTTTAATTAAAAATATTTTTAGACTATAATTTTATGTTTTTTGAGTATTAGACAATTAAACTTAAATTTTAAAAAAAATTAGAAGTCTTTTTTTCAATAAAATTTCAAAGTTATTCCATGGTCAATGTCAAGGAATTTTTAAAAATTTTTTTTTAATTAAAAATATTTTTAGACTATAATTTTATGTTTTTTGAGTATTAGACAATCAAACTTAAATTTAAAAAAAAATTAGAAGTCTTTTTTTCAATAAAATTTCAAAGTTATTCCATAGTCAATGTCAAGGAATTTTAAAAAATTTTTTTTTTAATTAAAAATATTTTTAGACTATAATTTTATGTTTTTTGAGTATTAGACAATTAAACTTAAATTTTAAAAAAAATTAGAAGTCTTTTTTTCAATAAAATTTCAAAGTTATTCCATGGTCAATGTCAAGGAATTTTTAAAAATTTTTTTTTAATTAAAAATATTTTTAGACTATAATTTTATGTTTTTTGAGTATTAGACAATCAAACTTAAATTTAAAAAAAAATTAGAAGTCTTTTTTCAATAAAATTTCAAAGTTATTCCATGGTCAATGTCAAGGAATTTTTAAAAATTTTTTTAATTAAAAATATTTTTAGACTCTAATTTTATGTTTTTGAGTATTAGACAATCAAACTTAAATTTAAAAAAAAATTAGAAGTCTTTTTTTCAATAAAATTTCAAAGTTATTCCATGGTCAATGTCAAGGAATTTTTAAAAATTTTTTTTTAATTAAAAATATTTTTAGACTATAATTTTATGTTTTTTGAGTATTAGACAATCAAACTTAAATTTAAAAAAAAATTAGAAGTCTTTTTTTCAATAAAATTTCAAAGTTATTCCATGGTCAATGTCAAGGAATTTTTAAAAATTTTTTTTTAATTAAAAATATTTTTAGACTCTAATTTTATGTTTTTTGAGTATTAGACAATCAAACTTAAATTTAAAAAAAAATTAGAAGTCTTTTTTTCAATAAAATTTCAAAGTTATTCCATGGTCAATGTCAAGGAATTTTTAAAAATTTTTTTTTAATTAAAAATATTTTTAGACTATAATTTTATGTTTTTTGAGTATTAGACAATCAAACTTAAATTTAAAAAAAAATTAGAAGTCTTTTTTCAATAAAATTTCAAAGTTATTCCATGGTCAATGTCAAGGAATTTTTAAAAATTTTTTTAATTAAAAATATTTTTAGACTCTAATTTTATGTTTTTTGAGTATTAGACAATCAAACTTAAATTTTAAAAAAATTAGAAGTCTTTTTTCAATAAAATTTCAAAGTTATTCCATGGTCAATGTCAAGGAATTTTTAAAAATTTTTTTTTAATTAAAAATATTTTTAGACTCTAATTTTATGTTTTTTGAGTATTAGACAATCAAACTTAAATTTTAAAAAAAATTAGAAGTCTTTTTTTTCAATAAAATTTCAAAGTTATTCCATGGTCAATGTCAAGGAATTTTTAAAATTTTTTTTTAATTAAAAATATTTTTAGACTCTAATTTTATGTTTTTGAGTATTAGACAATCAAACTTAAATTTAAAAAAAAATTAGAAGTCTTTTTTTCAATAAAATTTCAAAGTTATTCCATGGTCAATGTCAAGGAATTTTTAAAAATTTTTTCTTAATTAAAAATATTTTTAGACTCTAATTTTATGTTTTTTGAGTATTAGACAATCAAACTTAAATTTTAAAAAAAATTAGAAGTCTTTTTTTCAATAAAATTTCAAAGTTATTCCATGGTCAATGTCAAGGAATTTTTAAAAAATTTTTTTTAATTAAAAATATTTTTAGACTCTAATTTTATGTTTTTTGAGTATTAGACAATCAAACTTAAATTTTAAAAAAAATTAGAAGTCTTTTTTTCAATAAAATTTCAAAGATATTCCATGGTCAATGTCAAGGAATTTTTAAAAATTTTTTTTTAATTAAAAATATTTTTAGACTATAATTTTATGTTTTTTGAGTATTAGACAATTAAACTTAAATTTTAAAAAAATTAGAAGTCTTTTTTCAATAAAATTTCAAAGTTATTCCATGGTCAATGTCAAGGAATTTTTAAAAAATTTTTTTTAATTAAAAATAATTTTTAGACTATAATTTTATGTTTTTTGAGTATTAGACAATTAAACTTAAATTTTAAAAAAAATTAGAAGTCTTTTTTTCAATAAAATTTCAAAGTTATTCCATGGTCAATGTCAAGGAATTTTTAAAAAATTTTTTTTAATTAAAAATATTTTTAGACTCTAATTTTATGTTTTTTGAGTATTAGACAATCAAACTTAAATTTTAAAAAAAATTAGAAGTCTTTTTTTCAATAAAATTTCAAAGATATTCCATGGTCAATGTCAAGGAATTTTTAAAAATTTTTTTTTAATTAAAAATATTTTTAGACTATAATTTTATGTTTTTTGAGTATTAGACAATCAAACTTAAATTTTAAAAAAAATTAGAAGTCTTTTTTTCAATAAAATTTCAAAGATATTCCATGGTCAATGTCAAGGAATTTTTAAAAATTTTTTTTTAATTAAAAATATTTTTAGACTCTAATTTTATGTTTTTTGAGTATTAGACAATCAAACTTAAATTTTAAAAAAAATTAGAAGTCTTTTTTTCAATAAAATTTCAAAGTTATTCCATGGTCAATGTCAAGGAATTTTTAAAAATTTTGTTTTAATTAAAAATATTTTTAGACTATAATTTTATGTTTTTTATGTATTAGACAATCAAACTTAAATTTTAAAAAAAATTAGAAGTCTTTTTTTCAATAAAATTTCAAAGTTATTCCATGGTCAATGTCAAGGAATTTTTAAAAATTTTTTTTTAATTAAAAATATTTTTAGACTCTAATTTTATGTTTTTTGAGTATTAGACAATCAAACTTAAATTTTAAAAAAAATTAGAAGTCTTTTTTTCAATAAAATTTCAAAGTTATTCCATAGTCAATGTCAAGGAATTTTTAAAAATTTTTTTTTAATTAAAAATATTTTTAGAGTCTAATTTTATGTTTTTTGAGTATTAGACAATTAAACTTAAATTTTAAAAAAAATTAGAAGTCTTTTTTTCAATAAAATTTCAAAGTTATTCCATGGTCAATGTCAAGGAATTTTTAAAAAATTTTTTTTAATTAAAAATAATTTTTAGACTATAATTTTATGTTTTTTGAGTATTAGACAATTAAACTTAAATTTTAAAAAAAATTAGAAGTCTTTTTTCAATAAAATTTCAAAGTTATTCCATGGTCAATGTCAAGGAATTTTTAAAAAATTTTTTTTAATTAAAAATATTTTTAGACTCTAATTTTATGTTTTTTGAGTATTAGACAATCAAACTTAAATTTTAAAAAAAATTAGAAGTCTTTTTTTCAATAAAATTTCAAAGATATTCCATGGTCAATGTCAAGGAATTTTTAAAAATTTTTTTTTAATTAAAAATATTTTTAGACTATAATTTTATGTTTTTTGAGTATTAGACAATCAAACTTAAATTTTAAAAAAAATTAGAAGTCTTTTTTTCAATAAAATTTCAAAGTTATTCCATGGTCAATGTCAAGGAATTTTTAAAAATTTTTTTAATTAAAAATATTTTTAGACTCTAATTTTATGTTTTTTGAGTATTAGACAATCAAACTTAAATTTTAAAAAAATTAGAAGTCTTTTTTTCAATAAAATTTCAAAGTTATTCCATAGTCAATGTCAAGGAATTTTTAAAAATTTTTTTAATTAAAAATATTTTTAGAGTCTAATTTTATGTTTTTGAGTATTAGAAAATCAAACTTAAATTTTAAAAAAATTAGAAGTCTTTTTTTCAATAAAATTTCAAAGTTATTCCATGGTCAATGTCAAGGAATTTTTAAAAATTTTTTTTTAATTAAAAATATTTTTAGACTCTAATTTTATGTTTTTTGAGTATTAGAAAATCAAACTTAAATTTTAAAAAAAATTAGAAGACTTTTTTTCAATAAAATTTCAAAGTTATTCCATGGTCAATGTCAAGGAATTTTTAAAAAAATTTTTTTAATTAAAAATATTTTTAGACTCTAATTTTATGTTTTTTGAGTATTAGACAATCAAACTTAAATTTTAAAAAAATTAGAAGTCTTTTTTTTCAATAAAATTTCAAAGATATTCCATGGTCAATGTCAAGGAATTTTTTAAAAATTTTTTTAATTAAAAATATTTTTAGACTATAATTTTATGTTTTTTGAGTATTAGACAATTAAACTTAAATTTTAAAAAAATTAGAAGTCTTTTTTCAATAAAATTTCAAAGTTATTCCATGGTCAATGTCAAGGAATTTTTAAAAAATTTTTTTTAATTAAAAATATTTTTAGACTCTAATTTTATGTTTTTTGAGTATTAGACAATCAAACTTAAATTTAAAAAAAAATTAGAAGTCTTTTTTTCAATAAAATTTCAAAGATATTCCATGGTCAATGTCAAGGAATTTTTAAAAATTTTTTTTTAATTAAAAATATTTTTAGACTCTAATTTTATGTTTTTTGAGTATTAGACAATCAAACTTAAATTTTAAAAAAAATTAGAAGTCTTTTTTTCAATAAAATTTCAAAGTTATTCCATGGTCAATGTCAAGGAATTTTTAAAAATTTTGTTTTAATTAAAAATATTTTTAGACTCTAATTTTATGTTTTTTGAGTATTAGACAATCAAACTTAAATTTTAAAAAAAATTAGAAGTCTTTTTTTCAATAAAATTTCAAAGATATTCCATGGTCAATGTCAAGGAATTTTTAAAAATTTTTTTTTAATTAAAAATATTTTTAGACTCTAATTTTATGTTTTTTGAGTATTAGACAATTAAACTTAAATTTTAAAAAAAATTAGAAGTCTTTTTTTCAATAAAATTTCAAAGTTATTCCATGGTCAATGTCAAGGAATTTTTAAAAAATTTTTTTTAATTAAAAATAATTTTTAGACTATAATTTTATGTTTTTTGAGTATTAGACAATTAAACTTAAATTTTAAAAAAAATTAGAAGTCTTTTTTTCAATAAAATTTCAAAGTTATTCCATGGTCAATGTCAAGGAATTTTTAATAATTTTTTTTTAATTAAAAATATTTTTAGACTCTAATTTTATGTTTTTTGAGTATTAGAAAATCAAACTTAAATTTTAAAAAAATTAGAAGTCTTTTTTTCAATAAAATTTCAAAGTTATTCCATAGTCAATGTCAAGGAATTTTTTAAAAATTTTTTTAATTAAAAATATTTTTAGAGTCTAATTTTATGTTTTTTGAGTATTAGACAATCAAACTTAAATTTTAAAAAAAATTAGAAGTCTTTTTTTCAATAAAATTTCAAAGATATTCCATGGTCAATGTCAAGGAATTTTTAAAAATTTTTTTTTAATTAAAAATATTTTTAGACTATAATTTTATGTTTTTTGAGTATTAGACAATCAAACTTAAATTTTAAAAAAAATTAGAAGTCTTTTTTCAATAAAATTTCAAAGTTATTCCATGGTCAATGTCAAGGAATTTTTAAAAATTTTTTTTTAATTAAAAATATTTTTAGACTCTAATTTTATGTTTTTTGAGTATTAGACAATTAAACTTAAATTTTAAAAAAAATTAGAAGTCTTTTTTTCAATAAAATTTCAAAGTTATTCCATGGTCAATGTCAAGGAATTTTTAAAAAATTTTTTTTAATTAAAAATAATTTTTAGACTATAATTTTATGTTTTTTGAGTATTAGACAATTAAACTTAAATTTTAAAAAAAATTAGAAGTCTTTTTTTCAATAAAATTTCAAAGTTATTCCATGGTCAATGTCAAGGAATTTTTAAAAAATTTTTTTTAATTAAAAATATTTTTAGACTATAATTTTATGTTTTTTGAGTATTAGACAATCAAACTTAAATTTTAAAAAAAATTAGAAGTCTTTTTTTCAATAAAATTTCAAAGTTATTCCATGGTCAATGTCAAGGAATTTTTAAAAATTTTTTTTTAATTAAAAATATTTTTAGAGTCTAATTTTATGTTTTTTGAGTATTAGACAATTAAACTTAAATTTTAAAAAAAATTAGAAGTCTTTTTTTCAATAAAATTTCAAAGTTATTCCATGGTCAATGTCAAGGAATTTTTAAAAAATTTTTTTTAATTAAAAATAATTTTTAGACTATAATTTTATGTTTTTTGAGTATTAGACAATTAAACTTAAATTTTAAAAAAAATTAGAAGTCTTTTTTTCAATAAAATTTCAAAGTTATTCCATGGTCAATGTCAAGGAATTTTTAAAAATTTTTTTAATTAAAAATATTTTTAGACTCTAATTTTATGTTTTTTGAGTATTAGACAATCAAACTTAAATTTTAAAAAAATTAGAAGTCTTTTTTCAATAAAATTTCAAAGTTATTCCATGGTCAATGTCAAGGAATTTTTAAAAATTTTTTTTTAATTAAAAATATTTTTAGACTATAATTTTATGTTTTTTGAGTATTAGACAATCAAACTTAAATTTTAAAAAAAATTAGAAGTCTTTTTTTCAATAAAATTTCAAAGTTATTCCATGGTCAATGTCAAGGAATTTTTAATAATTTTTTTTTAATTAAAAATATTTTTAGACTCTAATTTTATGTTTTTTGAGTATTAGAAAATCAAACTTAAATTTTAAAAAAAATTAGAAGTCTTTTTTTCAATAAAATTTCAAAGTTATTCCATAGTCAATGTCAAGGAATTTTTAAAAATTTTTTTTTAATTAAAAATATTTTTAGAGTCTAATTTTATGTTTTTTGAGTATTAGACAATCAAACTTAAATTTTAAAAAAAATTAGAAGTCTTTTTTTCAATAAAATTTCAAAGATATTCCATGGTCAATGTCAAGGAATTTTTAAAAATTTTTTTTTAATTAAAAATATTTTTAGACTATAATTTTATGTTTTTTGAGTATTAGACAATCAAACTTAAATTTTAAAAAAAATTAGAAGTCTTTTTTTCAATAAAATTTCAAAGTTATTCCATGGTCAATGTCAAGGAATTTTTAAAAATTTTTTTTTAATTAAAAATATTTTTAGACTCTAATTTTATGTTTTTTGAGTATTAGACAATTAAACTTAAATTTTAAAAAAAATTAGAAGTCTTTTTTTCAATAAAATTTCAAAGTTATTCCATGGTCAATGTCAAGGAATTTTTAAAAAATTTTTTTTAATTAAAAATAATTTTTAGACTATAATTTTATGTTTTTTGAGTATTAGACAATTAAACTTAAATTTTAAAAAAAATTAGAAGTCTTTTTTTCAATAAAATTTCAAAGTTATTCCATGGTCAATGTCAAGGAATTTTTAAAAAATTTTTTTTAATTAAAAATATTTTTAGACTATAATTTTATGTTTTTTGAGTATTAGACAATCAAACTTAAATTTTAAAAAAAATTAGAAGTCTTTTTTTCAATAAAATTTCAAAGTTATTCCATGGTCAATGTCAAGGAATTTTTAAAAATTTTTTTTTAATTAAAAATATTTTTAGAGTCTAATTTTATGTTTTTTGAGTATTAGACAATTAAACTTAAATTTTAAAAAAAATTAGAAGTCTTTTTTTCAATAAAATTTCAAAGTTATTCCATGGTCAATGTCAAGGAATTTTTAAAAAATTTTTTTTAATTAAAAATAATTTTTAGACTATAATTTTATGTTTTTTGAGTATTAGACAATTAAACTTAAATTTTAAAAAAAATTAGAAGTCTTTTTTTCAATAAAATTTCAAAGTTATTCCATGGTCAATGTCAAGGAATTTTTAAAAAATTTTTTTTAATTAAAAATATTTTTAGACTCTAATTTTATGTTTTTTGAGTATTAGACAATCAAACTTAAATTTTAAAAAAAATTAGAAGTCTTTTTTTCAATAAAATTTCAAAGTTATTCCATGGTCAATGTCAAGGAATTTTTAAAAATTTTTTTTTAATTAAAAATATTTTTAGACTATAATTTTATGTTTTTTGAGTATTAGACAATCAAACTTAAATTTTAAAAAAAATTAGAAGTCTTTTTTTCAATAAAATTTCAAAGTTATTCCATGGTCAATGTCAAGGAATTTTTAAAAATTTTTTTTTAATTAAAAATATTTTTAGACTCTAATTTTATGTTTTTTGAGTATTAGACAATCAAACTTAAATTTTAAAAAAAATTAGAAGTCTTTTTTTCAATAAAATTTCAAAGTTATTCCATAGTCAATGTCAAGGAATTTTTAAAAATTTTTTTAATTAAAAATATTTTTAGAGTCTAATTTTATGTTTTTTGAGTATTAGAAAATCAAACTTAAATTTTAAAAAAAATTAGAAGTCTTTTTTTCAATAAAATTTCAAAGTTATTCCATGGTCAATGTCAAGGAATTTTTAAAAAATTTTTTTTTAATTAAAAATATTTTTAGACTCTAATTTTATGTTTTTTGAGTATTAGAAAATCAAACTTAAATTTTAAAAAAAATTAGAAGACTTTTTTTCAATAAAATTTCAAAGTTATTCCATGGTCAATGTCAAGGAATTTTTAAAAAATTTTTTTTAATTAAAAATATTTTTAGACTCTAATTTTATGTTTTTTGAGTATTAGACAATCAAACTTAAATTTTAAAAAAAATTAGAAGTCTTTTTTTCAATAAAATTTCAAAGATATTCCATGGTCAATGTCAAGGAATTTTTAAAAATTTTTTTTTAATTAAAAATATTTTTAGACTATAATTTTATGTTTTTTGAGTATTAGACAATTAAACTTAAATTTTAAAAAAAATTAGAAGTCTTTTTTTCAATAAAATTTCAAAGTTATTCCATGGTCAATGTCAAGGAATTTTTAAAAAATTTTTTTTAATTAAAAATATTTTTAGACTCTAATTTTATGTTTTTTGAGTATTAGACAATCAAACTTAAATTTAAAAAAAAATTAGAAGTCTTTTTTTCAATAAAATTTCAAAGATATTCCATGGTCAATGTCAAGGAATTTTTAAAAATTTTTTTTTAATTAAAAATATTTTTAGACTCTAATTTTATGTTTTTTGAGTATTAGACAATCAAACTTAAATTTTAAAAAAAATTAGAAGTCTTTTTTTCAATAAAATTTCAAAGTTATTCCATGGTCAATGTCAAGGAATTTTTAAAAATTTTGTTTTAATTAAAAATATTTTTAGACTATAATTTTATGTTTTTTATGTATTAGACAATCAAACTTAAATTTTAAAAAAAATTAGAAGTCTTTTTTTCAATAAAATTTCAAAGTTATTCCATGGTCAATGTCAAGGAATTTTTAAAAATTTTTTTTTAATTAAAAATATTTTTAGACTCTAATTTTATGTTTTTTGAGTATTAGACAATCAAACTTAAATTTTAAAAAAAATTAGAAGTCTTTTTTTCAATAAAATTTCAAAGTTATTCCATAGTCAATGTCAAGGAATTTTTAAAAATTTTTTTTTAATTAAAAATATTTTTAGAGTCTAATTTTATGTTTTTTGAGTATTAGAAAATCAAACTTAAATTTTAAAAAAAATTAGAAGTCTTTTTTTCAATAAAATTTCAAAGTTATTCCATGGTCAATGTCAAGGAATTTTTAAAAATTTTTTTTTAATTAAAAATATTTTTAGACTCTAATTTTATGTTTTTTGAGTATTAGAAAATCAAACTTAAATTTTAAAAAAAATTAGAAGACTTTTTTTCAATAAAATTTCAAAGTTATTCCATGGTCAATGTCAAGGAATTTTTAAAAAATTTTTTTTAATTAAAAATATTTTTAGACTCTAATTTTATGTTTTTTGAGTATTAGAAAATCAAACTTAAATTTTAAAAAAAATTAGAAGACTTTTTTTCAATAAAATTTCAAAGTTATTCCATGGTCAATGTCAAGGAATTTTTAAAAAATTTTTTTTAATTAAAAATATTTTTAGACTCTAATTTTATGTTTTTTATGTATTAGACAATCAAACTTAAATTTTAAAAAAAATTAGAAGTCTTTTTTCAATAAAATTTCAAAGTTATTCCATGGTCAATGTCAAGGAATTTTTAAAAATTTTTTTTTAATTAAAAATATTTTTAGACTCTAATTTTATGTTTTTTGAGTATTAGAAAATCAAACTTAAATTTTAAAAAAAATTAGAAGTCTTTTTTTCAATAAAATTTCAAAGTTATTCCATGGTCAATGTCAAGGAATTTTTAATAATTTTTTTTTAATTAAAAATATTTTTAGACTCTAATTTTATGTTTTTTGAGTATTAGAAAATCAAACTTAAATTTTAAAAAAATTAGAAGTCTTTTTTCAATAAAATTTCAAAGTTATTCCATGGTCAATGTCAAGGAATTTTTAAAATTTTTTTTAATTAAAAATATTTTTAGACTCTAATTTTATGTTTTTTGAGTATTAGACAATCAAACTTAAATTTTAAAAAAAATTAGAAGTCTTTTTTTCAATAAAATTTCAAAGTTATTCCATAGTCAATGTCAAGGAATTTTTAAAAATTTTTTTTTAATTAAAAATATTTTTAGAGTCTAATTTTATGTTTTTTGAGTATTAGAAAATCAAACTTAAATTTTAAAAAAAATTAGAAGTCTTTTTTTTCAATAAAATTTCAAAGTTATTCCATGGTCAATGTCAAGGAATTTTTAAAAAATTTTTTTTTAATTAAAAATATTTTTAGACTCTAATTTTATGTTTTTTGAGTATTAGAAAATCAAACTTAAATTTTAAAAAAAATTAGAAGTCTTTTTTTCAATAAAATTTCAAAGTTATTCCATGGTCAATGTCAAGGAATTTTTTAATTTTTTTTTAATTAAAAATATTTTTAGACTCTAATTTTATGTTTTTTGAGTATTAGAAAATCAAACTTAAATTTTAAAAAAATTAGAAGACTTTTTTTCAATAAAATTTCAAAGTTATTCCATGGTCAATGTCAAGGAATTTTTAAAAATTTTTTTTTAATTAAAAATATTTTTAGACTATAATTTTATGTTTTTTATGTATTAGACAATCAAACTTAAATTTTAAAAAAAATTAGAAGTCTTTTTTTCAATAAAATTTCAAAGTTATTCCATGGTCAATGTCAAGGAATTTTAAAAAATTTTTTTTTTAATTAAAAATATTTTTAGACTCTAATTTTATGTTTTTTGAGTATTAGACAATCAAACTTAAATTTTAAAAAAAATTAGAAGTCTTTTTTTCAATAAAATTTCAAAGATATTCCATGGTCAATGTCAAGGAATTTTTAAAAATTTTTTTTTAATTAAAAATATTTTTAGACTCTAATTTTATGTTTTTTGAGTATTAGACAATCAAACTTAAATTTTAAAAAAAATTAGAAGTCTTTTTTTCAATAAAATTTCAAAGTTATTCCATGGTCAATGTCAAGGAATTTTTAAAAAATTTTTTTTAATTAAAAATATTTTTAGACTCTAATTTTATGTTTTTTGAGTATTAGACAATCAAACTTAAATTTTAAAAAAAATTAGAAGTCTTTTTTTCAATAAAATTTCAAAGATATTCCATGGTCAATGTCAAGGAATTTTTAAAAATTTTTTTTTAATTAAAAATATTTTTAGACTCTAATTTTATGTTTTTTGAGTATTAGACAATCAAACTTAAATTTTAAAAAAATTAGAAGTCTTTTTTCAATAAAATTTCAAAGTTATTCCATGGTCAATGTCAAGGAATTTTTAAAAATTTTTTTTTAATTAAAAATATTTTTAGACTCTAATTTTATGTTTTTTGAGTATTAGAAAATCAAACTTAAATTTTAAAAAAAATTAGAAGTCTTTTTTTCAATAAAATTTCAAAGATATTCCATGGTCAATGTCAAGGAATTTTTAAAAATTTTTTTTTAATTAAAAATATTTTTAGACTCTAATTTTATGTTTTTTGAGTATTAGAAAATCAAACTTAAATTTTAAAAAAAATTAGAAGTCTTTTTTTCAATAAAATTTCAAAGATATTCCATGGTCAATGTCAAGGAATTTTTAAAAATTTTTTTTTAATTAAAAATATTTTTAGACTCTAATTTTATGTTTTTTGAGTATTAGAAAATCAAACTTAAATTTTAAAAAAAATTAGAAGTCTTTTTTCAATAAAATTTCAAAGTTATTCCATGGTCAATGTCAAGGAATTTTTAAAAAATTTTTTTTAATTAAAAATATTTTTAGACTCTAATTTTATGTTTTTTGAGTATTAGACAATCAAACTTAAATTTAAAAAAAAATTAGAAGTCTTTTTTTCAATAAAATTTCAAAGTTATTCCATGGTCAATGTCAAGGAATTTTTAAAAATTTTTTTTTAATTAAAAATATTTTTAGACTCTAATTTTATGTTTTTTGAGTATTAGACAATCAAACTTAAATTTTAAAAAAAATTAGAAGTCTTTTTTTCAATAAAATTTCAAAGTTATTCCATGGTCAATGTCAAGGAATTTTTAAAAATTTTTTTTTAATTAAAAATATTTTTAGACTATAATTTTATGTTTTTTGAGTATTAGACAATTAAACTTAAATTTTAAAAAAAATTAGAAGTCTTTTTTTCAATAAAATTTCAAAGTTATTCCATGGTCAATGTCAAGGAATTTTTTAAAAAATTTTTTTAATTAAAAATATTTTTAGACTCTAATTTTATGTTTTTGAGTATTAGACAATCAAACTTAAATTTTAAAAAAATTAGAAGTCTTTTTTTCAATAAAATTTCAAAGATATTCCATGGTCAATGTCAAGGAATTTTTAAAAATTTTTTTTTAATTAAAAATATTTTTAGACTCTAATTTTATGTTTTTTGAGTATTAGACAATCAAACTTAAATTTTAAAAAAATTAGAAGTCTTTTTTCAATAAAATTTCAAAGTTATTCCATGGTCAATGTCAAGGAATTTTTAAAAAAAATTTTTTTAATTAAAAATATTTTTAGACTATAATTTTATGTTTTTTGAGTATTAGACAATTAAACTTAAATTTTAAAAAAATTAGAAGTCTTTTTTTCAATAAAATTTCAAAGTTATTCCATGGTCAATGTCAAGGAATTTTTAAAAATTTTTTTAATTAAAAATATTTTTAGACTCTAATTTTATGTTTTTTGAGTATTAGACAATCAAACTTAAATTTTAAAAAAATTAGAAGTCTTTTTTCAATAAAATTTCAAAGATATTCCATGGTCAATGTCAAGGAATTTTTAAAAATTTTTTTAATTAAAAATATTTTTAGACTCTAATTTTATGTTTTTTGAGTATTAGACAATCAAACTTAAATTTTAAAAAAATTAGAAGTCTTTTTTTCAATAAAATTTCAAAGATATTCCATGGTCAATGTCAAGGAATTTTTAAAAATTTTTTTAATTAAAAATATTTTTAGACTCTAATTTTATGTTTTTTGAGTATTAGACAATCAAACTTAAATTTTAAAAAAATTAGAAGTCTTTTTTCAATAAAATTTCAAAGTTATTCCATGGTCAATGTCAAGGAATTTTTAAAAATTTTTTTAATTAAAAATATTTTTAGACTCTAATTTTATGTTTTTTGAGTATTAGACAATTAAACTTAAATAAAAAAATTAGAAGTCTTTTTTCAATAAAATTTCAAAGTTATTCCATTCAAGGAATTTTTAAAATTTTTTTTTAATTAAAAATATTTTTAGACTCTAATTTTATGTTTTTGAGTATTAGACAATCAAACTTAAATTTTAAAAAAATTAGAAGTCTTTTTTTCAATAAAATTTCAAAGATATTCCATGGTCAATGTCAAGGAATTTTTAAAAATTTTTTTAATTAAAAATATTTTTAGACTCTAATTTTATGTTTTTTGAGTATTAGACAATCAAACTTAAAGTCTTTTTTTCAATAAAAAAAATTAGAAGTCAAGGAATTTTTAAAAATTTTTTTAATTAAAAATATTTTTAGACTCTAATTTTATGTTTTTTTTTTTCAATAAAATTTCAAAGTTATTCCATGGTCAATGTCAAGGAATTTTTAAAAATTTTTTTAATTAAAAATATTTTTAGACTCTAATTTTATGTTTTTTGAGTATTAGACAATCAAACTTAAATTTTAAAAAAATTAGAAGTCTTTTTCAATAAAATTTCAAAGATATTCCATGGTCAATGTCAAGGAATTTTTTTCAATAAAAAATATTTTTTAATTCAAGGAATTTTTAAAAATTTTTTTAATTTTAGACTCTAATTTTATGTTTTTGAGTATTAGACAATCAAACTTAAATTTTAAAAAAATTAGAAGTCTTTTTTTCAATAAAATTTCAAAGATATTCCATGGTCAATGTCAAGGAATTTTTAAAAAAATTTTTTTTAATTAAAAATATTTTTAGACTATAATTTTATGTCTTTTTTTTTTTTGAGTATTAGACAATTAAACTTAAATTTTAAAAAAATTAGAAGTAGAAGTCTTTTTTTTCAATAAAATTTCAAAGTTATTCCATGGTCAATGTCAAGGAATTTTTAAAAATTTTTTTAATTAAAAATATTTTTAGACTCTAATTTTATGTTTTTTGAGTATTAGACAATTAAACTTAAATTTTAAAAAAATTAGAAGTCTTTTTTTCAATAAAATTTCAAAGTTATTCCATGGTCAATGTCAAGGAATTTTTAAAAAATTTTTTTAATTAAAAATATTTTTAGACTCTAATTTTATGTTTTTTTGAGTATTAGACAATCAAACTTAAATTTTAAAAAAATTAGAAGTCTTTTTTTCAATAAAATTTCAAAGATATTCCATGGTCAATGTCAAGGAATTTTTAAAAATTTTTTTAATTAAAAATATTTTTAGACTCTAATTTTATGTTTTTGAGTATTAGACAATCAAACTTAAATTTTAAAAAAATTAGAAGTCTTTTTTTCAATAAAATTTCAAAGTTATTCCATGGTCAATGTCAAGGAATTTTTAAAAATTTTTTTAATTAAAAATATTTTTAGACTCTAATTTTATGTTTTTTGAGTATTAGACAATCAAACTTAAATTTTAAAAAAAAATTAGAAGTCAAAGTTATTTTTTTTCAATAAAATTTCAAAGATATTCCATGGTCAATGTCAAGGAATTTTTCAAAAAAATTTTTTTAATTAAAAATATTTTTAGACTATAATTTTATGTTTTTTGAGTATTAGACAATTAAACTTAAATTTTAAAAAAAATTAGAAGTCTTTTTTTCAATAAAATTTCAAAGTTATTCCATGGTCAATGTCAAGGAATTTTTAAAAATTTTTTTTTAATTAAAAATATTTTTAGACTCTAATTTTATGTTTTTTGAGTATTAGACAATCAAACTTAAATTTTAAAAAAAATTAGAAGTCTTTTTTTCAATAAAATTTCAAAGTTATTCCATGGTCAATGTCAAGGAATTTTTAAAAATTTTTTTTTAATTAAAAATATTTTTAGACTATAATTTTATGTTTTTTGAGTATTAGACAATTAAACTTAAATTTTAAAAAAAATTAGAAGTCTTTTTTTCAATAAAATTTCAAAGTTATTCCATGGTCAATGTCAAGGAATTTTTAAAAAATTTTTTTTAATTAAAAATATTTTTAGACTATAATTTTATGTTTTTTGAGTATTAGACAATTAAACTTAAATTTTAAAAAAAATTAGAAGTCTTTTTTTCAATAAAATTTCAAAGTTATTCCATGGTCAATGTCAAGGAATTTTTAAAAATTTTTTTTTAATTAAAAATATTTTTAGACTCTAATTTTATGTTTTTTGAGTATTAGACAATCAAACTTAAATTTTAAAAAAATTAGAAGTCTTTTTTCAATAAAATTTCAAAGTTATTCCATGGTCAATGTCAAGGAATTTTTAAAAATTTTTTTAATTAAAAATATTTTTAGACTATAATTTTATGTTTTTGAGTATTAGACAATTAAACTTAAATTTTAAAAAAATTAGAAGTCTTTTTTTCAATAAAATTTCAAAGTTATTCCATGGTCAATGTCAAGGAATTTTTAAAAATTTTTTTAATTAAAAATATTTTTAGACTCTAATTTTATGTTTTTTGAGTATTAGACAATCAAACTTAAATTTTAAAAAAAATTAGAAGTCTTTTTTTCAATAAAATTTCAAAGATATTCCATGGTCAATGTCAAGGAATTTTTAAAAATTTTTTTTTAATTAAAAATATTTTTAGACTCTAATTTTATGTTTTTTGAGTATTAGACAATCAAACTTAAATTTTAAAAAAAATTAGAAGTCTTTTTTTCAATAAAATTTCAAAGTTATTCCATGGTCAATGTCAAGGAATTTTTAAAAATTTTTTTTTAATTAAAAATATTTTTAGACTATAATTTTATGTTTTTTGAGTATTAGACAATTAAACTTAAATTTTAAAAAAAATTAGAAGTCTTTTTTTCAATAAAATTTCAAAGTTATTCCATGGTCAATGTCAAGGAATTTTTAAAAAATTTTTTTTAATTAAAAATATTTTTAGACTCTAATTTTATGTTTTTTGAGTATTAGACAATCAAACTTAAATTTTAAAAAAAATTAGAAGTCTTTTTTTCAATAAAATTTCAAAGATATTCCATGGTCAATGTCAAGGAATTTTTAAAAATTTTTTTTTAATTAAAAATATTTTTAGACTCTAATTTTATGTTTTTTGAGTATTAGAAAATTTTAAATTTTAAAAAAATTAGAAGTCTTTTTTTCAATAAAATTTCAAAGATATTCCATGGTCAATGTCAAGGAATTTTTAAAAAATTTTTTTAATTAAAAATATTTTTAGACTCTAATTTTATGTTTTTGAGTATTAGACAATCAAACTTAAATTTTAAAAAAATTAGAAGTCTTTTTTCAATAAAATTTCAAAGTTATTCCATGGTCAATGTCAAGGAATTTTTAAAAATTTTTTTAATTAAAAATATTTTTAGACTCTAATTTTATGTTTTTTGAGTATTAGACAATCAAACTTAAATTTTAAAAAAATTAGAAGTCTTTTTTCAATAAAATTTCAAAGTTATTCCATGGTCAATGTCAAGGAATTTTAAAAAATTTTTTTTTTAATTAAAAATATTTTTAGACTATAATTTTATGTTTTTTGAGTATTAGACAATTAAACTTAAATTTTAAAAAAAATTAGAAGTCTTTTTTTCAATAAAATTTCAAAGTTATTCCATGGTCAATGTCAAGGAATTTTTAAAAAATTTTTTTTAATTAAAAATATTTTTAGACTCTAATTTTATGTTTTTTGAGTATTAGACAATCAAACTTAAATTTTAAAAAAAATTAGAAGTCTTTTTTTCAATAAAATTTCAAAGATATTCCATGGTCAATGTCAAGGAATTTTTAAAAATTTTTTTTTAATTAAAAATATTTTTAGACTATAATTTTATGTTTTTTGAGTATTAGACAATTAAACTTAAATTTTAAAAAAAATTAGAAGTCTTTTTTTCAATAAAATTTCAAAGTTATTCCATGGTCAATGTCAAGGAATTTTTAAAAATTTTTTTTTAATTAAAAATATTTTTAGACTATAATTTTATGTTTTTTGAGTATTAGACAATTAAACTTAAATTTTAAAAAAAATTAGAAGTCTTTTTTTCAATAAAATTTCAAAGTTATTCCATGGTCAATGTCAAGGAATTTTTAAAAATTTTTTTTTAATTAAAAATATTTTTAGACTCTAATTTTATGTTTTTTGAGTATTAGACAATCAAACTTAAATTTTAAAAAAAATTAGAAGTCTTTTTTTCAATAAAATTTCAAAGTTATTCCATGGTCAATGTCAAGGAATTTTTAAAAAATTTTTTTTAATTAAAAATATTTTTAGACTATAATTTTATGTTTTTTGAGTATTAGACAATTAAACTTAAATTTTAAAAAAAATTAGAAGTCTTTTTTTCAATAAAATTTCAAAGTTATTCCATGGTCAATGTCAAGGAATTTTTAAAAAATTTTTTTTAATTAAAAATATTTTTAGACTCTAATTTTATGTTTTTTGAGTATTAGACAATCAAACTTAAATTTTAAAAAAAATTAGAAGTCTTTTTTTCAATAAAATTTCAAAGATATTCCATGGTCAATGTCAAGGAATTTTAAAAAATTTTTTTTTTAATTAAAAATATTTTTAGACTATAATTTTATGTTTTTTGAGTATTAGACAATTAAACTTAAATTTTAAAAAAAATTAGAAGTCTTTTTTCAATAAAATTTCAAAGTTATTCCATGGTCAATGTCAAGGAATTTTTAAAAATTTTTTTTTAATTAAAAATATTTTTAGACTATAATTTTATGTTTTTTGAGTATTAGACAATTAAACTTAAATTTTAAAAAAAATTAGAAGTCTTTTTTCAATAAAATTTCAAAGTTATTCCATGGTCAATGTCAAGGAATTTTTAAAAAATTTTTTTTAATTAAAAATATTTTTAGACTCTAATTTTATGTTTTTTGAGTATTAGACAATCAAACTTAAATTTTAAAAAAAATTAGAAGTCTTTTTTTCAATAAAATTTCAAAGATATTCCATGGTCAATGTCAAGGAATTTTTAAAAATTTTTTTTTAATTAAAAATATTTTTAGACTCTAATTTTATGTTTTTTGAGTATTAGAAAATCAAACTTAAATTTTAAAAAAAATTAGAAGTCTTTTTTTCAATAAAATTTCAAAGATATTCCATGGTCAATGTCAAGGAATTTTTAAAAATTTTTTTTTAATTAAAAATATTTTTAGACTCTAATTTTATGTTTTTTGAGTATTAGACAATCAAACTTAAATTTAAAAAAAAATTAGAAGTCTTTTTTTCAATAAAATTTCAAAGTTATTCCATGGTCAATGTCAAGGAATTTTTAAAAATTTTTTTTTAATTAAAAATATTTTTAGACTCTAATTTTATGTTTTTTGAGTATTAGACAATCAAACTTAAATTTTAAAAAAATTAGAAGTCTTTTTTCAATAAAATTTCAAAGTTATTCCATGGTCAATGTCAAGGAATTTTTAAAAATTTTTTTAATTAAAAATATTTTTAGACTCTAATTTTATGTTTTTTGAGTATTAGACAATCAAACTTAAATTTTAAAAAAAATTAGAAGTCTTTTTTTCAATAAAATTTCAAAGTTATTCCATGGTCAATGTCAAGGAATTTTTAAAAAATTTTTTTTAATTAAAAATATTTTTAGACTATAATTTTATGTTTTTTGAGTATTAGACAATTAAACTTAAATTTTAAAAAAAATTAGAAGTCTTTTTTTCAATAAAATTTCAAAGTTATTCCATGGTCAATGTCAAGGAATTTTTAAAAAATTTTTTTTAATTAAAAATATTTTTAGACTCTAATTTTATGTTTTTTGAGTATTAGACAATCAAACTTAAATTTTAAAAAAAATTAGAAGTCTTTTTTCAATAAAATTTCAAAGATATTCCATGGTCAATGTCAAGGAATTTTAAAAAATTTTTTTTTTAATTAAAAATATTTTTAGACTATAATTTTATGTTTTTTGAGTATTAGACAATTAAACTTAAATTTTAAAAAAAATTAGAAGTCTTTTTTTCAATAAAATTTCAAAGTTATTCCATGGTCAATGTCAAGGAATTTTTAAAAATTTTTTTTTAATTAAAAATATTTTTAGACTATAATTTTATGTTTTTTGAGTATTAGACAATTAAACTTAAATTTTAAAAAAAATTAGAAGTCTTTTTTTCAATAAAATTTCAAAGTTATTCCATGGTCAATGTCAAGGAATTTTTAAAAATTTTTTTAATTAAAAATATTTTTAGACTCTAATTTTATGTTTTTGAGTATTAGACAATCAAACTTAAATTTTAAAAAAAATTAGAAGTCTTTTTTTCAATAAAATTTCAAAGTTATTCCATGGTCAATGTCAAGGAATTTTTAAAAAATTTTTTTTAATTAAAAATATTTTTAGACTATAATTTTATGTTTTTTGAGTATTAGACAATTAAACTTAAATTTTAAAAAAAATTAGAAGTCTTTTTTTCAATAAAATTTCAAAGTTATTCCATGGTCAATGTCAAGGAATTTTTAAAAAATTTTTTTTAATTAAAAATATTTTTAGACTCTAATTTTATGTTTTTTGAGTATTAGACAATCAAACTTAAATTTTAAAAAAAATTAGAAGTCTTTTTTTCAATAAAATTTCAAAGATATTCCATGGTCAATGTCAAGGAATTTTAAAAAATTTTTTTTTTAATTAAAAATATTTTTAGACTATAATTTTATGTTTTTTGAGTATTAGACAATTAAACTTAAATTTTAAAAAAAATTAGAAGTCTTTTTTTCAATAAAATTTCAAAGTTATTCCATAGTCAATGTCAAGGAATTTTAAAAAATTTTTTTTTTAATTAAAAATATTTTTAGACTATAATTTTATGTTTTTTGAGTATTAGACAATTAAACTTAAATTTTAAAAAAAATTAGAAGTCTTTTTTTCAATAAAATTTCAAAGTTATTCCATGGTCAATGTCAAGGAATTTTTAAAAAATTTTTTTTAATTAAAAATATTTTTAGACTCTAATTTTATGTTTTTTGAGTATTAGACAATCAAACTTAAATTTTAAAAAAAATTAGAAGTCTTTTTTCAATAAAATTTCAAAGATATTCCATGGTCAATGTCAAGGAATTTTTAAAAATTTTTTTTTAATTAAAAATATTTTTAGACTCTAATTTTATGTTTTTTGAGTATTAGAAAATCAAACTTAAATTTTAAAAAAAATTAGAAGTCTTTTTTTCAATAAAATTTCAAAGATATTCCATGGTCAATGTCAAGGAATTTTTAAAAAATTTTTTTAATTAAAAATATTTTTAGACTCTAATTTTATGTTTTTTGAGTATTAGAAAATCAAACTTAAATTTTAAAAAAAATTAGAAGTCTTTTTTTCAATAAAATTTCAAAGTTATTCCATGGTCAATGTCAAGGAATTTTTAAAAAATTTTTTTTAATTAAAAATATTTTTAGACTCTAATTTTATGTTTTTTGAGTATTAGACAATCAAACTTAAATTTTAAAAAAATTAGAAGTCTTTTTTCAATAAAATTTCAAAGATATTCCATGGTCAATGTCAAGGAATTTTTAAAAATTTTTTTTTAATTAAAAATATTTTTAGACTATAATTTTATGTTTTTTGAGTATTAGACAATTAAACTTAAATTTTAAAAAAAATTAGAAGTCTTTTTTTCAATAAAATTTCAAAGTTATTCCATGGTCAATGTCAAGGAATTTTTAAAAAATTTTTTTTAATTAAAAATATTTTTAGACTCTAATTTTATGTTTTTGAGTATTAGACAATCAAACTTAAATTTTAAAAAAATTAGAAGTCTTTTTTTCAATAAAATTTCAAAGATATTCCATGGTCAATGTCAAGGAATTTTTAAAAATTTTTTTAATTAAAAATATTTTTAGACTCTAATTTTATGTTTTTGAGTATTAGAAAATCAAACTTAAATTTTAAAAAAATTAGAAGTCTTTTTTTCAATAAAATTTCAAAGATATTCCATGGTCAATGTCAAGGAATTTTTAAAAATTTTTTTTTAATTAAAAATATTTTTAGACTCTAATTTTATGTTTTTTGAGTATTAGAAAATCAAACTTAAATTTTAAAAAAAATTAGAAGTCTTTTTTTCAATAAAATTTCAAAGATATTCCATGGTCAATGTCAAGGAATTTTTAAAAATTTTTTTTTAATTAAAAATATTTTTAGACTCTAATTTTATGTTTTTTGAGTATTAGACAATCAAACTTAAATTTAAAAAAAAATTAGAAGTCTTTTTTTCAATAAAATTTCAAAGTTATTCCATGGTCAATGTCAAGGAATTTTTAAAAATTTTTTTTTAATTAAAAATATTTTTAGACTCTAATTTTATGTTTTTTGAGTATTAGACAATCAAACTTAAATTTTAAAAAAAATTAGAAGTCTTTTTTTCAATAAAATTTCAAAGTTATTCCATGGTCAATGTCAAGGAATTTTTAAAAAATTTTTTTTAATTAAAAATATTTTTAGACTCTAATTTTATGTTTTTTGAGTATTAGACAATCAAACTTAAATTTTAAAAAAAATTAGAAGTCTTTTTTCAATAAAATTTCAAAGATATTCCATGGTCAATGTCAAGGAATTTTTAAAAATTTTTTTAATTAAAAATATTTTTAGACTCTAATTTTATGTTTTTTGAGTATTAGAAAATCAAACTTAAATTTTAAAAAAAATTAGAAGTCTTTTTTTCAATAAAATTTCAAAGATATTCCATGGTCAATGTCAAGGAATTTTTAAAAATTTTTTTTTAATTAAAAATATTTTTAGACTCTAATTTTATGTTTTTTGAGTATTAGAAAATCAAACTTAAATTTTAAAAAAAATTAGAAGTCTTTTTTTCAATAAAATTTCAAAGATATTCCATGGTCAATGTCAAGGAATTTTTAAAAATTTTTTTTTAATTAAAAATATTTTTAGACTCTAATTTTATGTTTTTTGAGTATTAGACAATCAAACTTAAATTTAAAAAAAAATTAGAAGTCTTTTTTTCAATAAAATTTCAAAGTTATTCCATGGTCAATGTCAAGGAATTTTTAAAAATTTTTTTTTAATTAAAAATATTTTTAGACTCTAATTTTATGTTTTTTGAGTATTAGACAATCAAACTTAAATTTTAAAAAAAATTAGAAGTCTTTTTTCAATAAAATTTCAAAGTTATTCCATGGTCAATGTCAAGGAATTTTTAAAAAATTTTTTTTAATTAAAAATATTTTTAGACTATAATTTTATGTTTTTTGAGTATTAGACAATTAAACTTAAATTTTAAAAAAAATTAGAAGTCTTTTTTTCAATAAAATTTCAAAGTTATTCCATGGTCAATGTCAAGGAATTTTTAAAAAATTTTTTTTAATTAAAAATATTTTTAGACTCTAATTTTATGTTTTTTGAGTATTAGACAATTAAACTTAAATTTTAAAAAAAATTAGAAGTCTTTTTTTCAATAAAATTTCAAAGTTATTCCATAGTCAATGTCAAGGAATTTAAAAAAATTTTTTTTTTAATTAAAAATATTTTTAGACTATAATTTTATGTTTTTTGAGTATTAGACAATTAAACTTAAATTTTAAAAAAAATTAGAAGTCTTTTTTTCAATAAAATTTCAAAGTTATTCCATAGTCAATGTCAAGGAATTTTAAAAAATTTTTTTTTAATTAAAAATATTTTTAGACTATAATTTTATGTTTTTTGAGTATTAGACAATTAAACTTAAATTTTAAAAAAAATTAGAAGTCTTTTTTTCAATAAAATTTCAAAGTTATTCCATGGTCAATGTCAAGGAATTTTTAAAAAATTTTTTTTAATTAAAAATATTTTTAGACTATAATTTTATGTTTTTTGAGTATTAGACAATTAAACTTAAATTTTAAAAAAAATTAGAAGTCTTTTTTTCAATAAAATTTCAAAGTTATTCCATAGTCAATGTCAAGGAATTTTTAAAAAATTTTTTTTAATTAAAAATATTTTTAGACTATAATTTTATGTTTTTTGAGTATTAGACAATTAAACTTAAATTTTAAAAAAAATTAGAAGTCTTTTTTTCAATAAAATTTCAAAGTTATTCCATGGTCAATGTCAAGGAATTTTTAAAAAATTTTTTTTAATTAAAAATATTTTTAGACTCTAATTTTATGTTTTTTGAGTATTAGACAATCAAACTTAAATTTTAAAAAAAATTAGAAGTCTTTTTTTCAATAAAATTTCAAAGTTATTCCATGGTCAATGTCAAGGAATTTTTAAAAATTTTTTTAATTAAAAATATTTTTAGACTCTAATTTTATGTTTTTGAGTATTAGACAATCAAACTTAAATTTTAAAAAAATTAGAAGTCTTTTTTTCAATAAAATTTCAAAGTTATTCCATGGTCAATGTCAAGGAATTTTTAAAAATTTTTTTTTAATTAAAAATATTTTTAGACTCTAATTTTATGTTTTTTGAGTATTAGACAATCAAACTTAAATTTTAAAAAAATTAGAAGTCTTTTTTCAATAAAATTTCAAAGTTATTCCATAGTCAATGTCAAGGAATTTTAAAAAATTTTTTTTTTAATTAAAAATATTTTTAGACTATAATTTTATGTTTTTTGAGTATTAGACAATTAAACTTAAATTTTAAAAAAAATTAGAAGTCTTTTTTTCAATAAAATTTCAAAGTTATTCCATAGTCAATGTCAAGGAATTTTTAAAAATTTTTTTTTAATTAAAAATATTTTTAGACTCTAATTTTATGTTTTTTGAGTATTAGACAATCAAACTTAAATTTTAAAAAAAATTAGAAGTCTTTTTTTCAATAAAATTTCAAAGTTATTCCATAGTCAATGTCAAGGAATTTTTAAAAATTTTTTTTTAATTAAAAATATTTTTAGACTATAATTTTATGTTTTTTGAGTATTAGACAATTAAACTTAAATTTTAAAAAAAATTAGAAGTCTTTTTTCAATAAAATTTCAAAGTTATTCCATAGTCAATGTCAAGGAATTTTAAAAAATTTTTTTTTTAATTAAAAATATTTTTAGACTATAATTTTATGTTTTTTGAGTATTAGACAATTAAACTTAAATTTTAAAAAAAATTAGAAGTCTTTTTTTTTTCAATAAAATTTCAAAGTTATTCCATAGTCAATGTCAAGGAATTTTAAAAAATTTTTTTTTTAATTAAAAATATTTTTAGACTATAATTTTATGTTTTTTGAGTATTAGACAATTAAACTTAAATTTTAAAAAAAATTAGAAGTCTTTTTTTCAATAAAATTTCAAAGTTATTCCATAGTCAATGTCAAGGAATTTTAAAAAATTTTTTTTTTAATTAAAAATATTTTTAGACTCTAATTTTATGTTTTTTGAGTATTAGAAAATCAAACTTAAATTTTAAAAAAAATTAGAAGTCTTTTTTTCAATAAAATTTCAAAGTTATTCCATAGTCAATGTCAAGGAATTTTAAAAAATTTTTTTTTTAATTAAAGGTGTCAACGCAGAAGACCCACACATAAAAGACCCACAGACAGAAGACCCACGGTCAAAAGACCCACAGACAGAAGACCCACACAGACAGAAGACCCACAGACAAAAGACCCACAATATGTATTTATTATTTTAACCGTCTTTTTTAATTTATTCTACTTAAAATCTAAAATGTGGGAAATTTTTTTTTACAAAAATGAGAACACTTCGTGTTTTGATTTTTCCCTGATTTGCATTTTATTTTTACTATGTATTTTGTCACACCAGCTAGGTAAAATAGCCTTCCTTGTAGTATTTATTTTATTACAATCATAAAACAAAAATGGCTTCCTTTGTTAATTCTCAAAAGGGTGGTATAAAACTTGAATATGAAGGTAATCTATATCAAAAACATTTTCAAAGAGGACCAAATATTTACTGGAGATGTGATCAGTATAAATCAAGTGGATGTGTAGGAAGAGCAAAAACAACATCAATGGAAGAGGGTACGCCCGTAGAATTAGGGAATGAACACAATCATGGGCCGTCTCCAAACCGTTGTGAGGCTTGGCGAATAAATCGTTCCATTAGAGCAACAGCAATATCTTCACTTGGAAATGCACCTCGAACTGTTACTAATGAATGCATTGCAGGTGCAAGTGATGCTACAATTGTCGCTTTACCTAATATTTCTTCTATGGAAAAAGCTGTTTGCCGCGCACGTCATACACATGGGGTTCAGATAAGAATTCCAAAAACTTTACAAGAAATTGACATTCCTCAGGTTTGAATTATAGTTTGATCTTTAAAATCTTTATATTTTTCTAAATATAGGAATTACAACTTGACATGCGTGGAGCCAATTTCTTAATGTATGACAGTGAAGCTGCTGATCCCCACCGTATTCTAATATTTGCATCGCAGCTTGATTGTGCACGTTTGAGTCAATGTGAGACTTGGCTTGCTGATGGAACCTTTAGTGCATCTCCCTCAATGTTCTATCAAGTATGGGTATTACACGGCTTATATAGAGGCCGCGTTTTACCTTTTATATTCTGTCTACTTCCAAATAAGCAGCAGCAAACATATTGCCGCGCGCTTGAACGTATTATTAGAAATGTGCCGACTCGTCCAACAACCATAATAATAGATTTTGAGAAAGCTGTAGAGAACTCTTTCAGGTAATTTAAGTTGTTTGAAACTTATTACAAATTTTAGAAATTACATCCCACAAGCAGCCATTCATGGTTGTTATTTCCATTTCTCACAAGCTGTATGGCGAAAGGCACAACAATTAGGGTTAAAACAGAGATACATTGAGGATGAGCATTACCGTACATTAATTAAAATGTTTACAGCACTTACCTTTTGTCTTCCATGCGATGTTACGGGTAATAAACTTTATATTTTTTTTATATTCACTAGTATTTTTTATTACAGCTCGTTTCAATGCATTAGCAGAACACTTTATTGCAAATGCAGGAAATGAAGACAATCATATAAGCTTTCTTAATTATTTTGAAGAAACCTGGGTTGGTCGTCCTGGCCGTCCTTCATTGTTTACTAAAGAAATGTGGAATAACAATGTTGTCACGCTTTTGGATCTTCCTCGCACAACAAATTCTGTAGAGAGCTGGCACAATCAAATACAATCAAAATTCAATACACCACATCCAAATATTTACAAATTCATTGAAGATAAATATTTTAAAATTTTTTCTGTCTAATTTAATTATTATAGGCATTCGTGAAGAGAATGTACGAATTAATGCAATTTGTATAAAACTGGACGCAGGTCAAGAGGTTCCATTATATAGTCGTAGAGAATATCAAGAGTCGAATCAACGGTTAATTAATATTTTGCAGCGTTATAGAAATATGGATGCTGAAGGTTTTTTACGTGCTACAAGTTATTACATTAAATATCGAGGTAATACTTTTTCTTGTTTTACTCAAAAATATTTTTTAGGGGTTGATCCAGTAGAAGCTAATGAAGAAGTGATGATGCAAGAAGAAATGGAGCATATTTAAGTTTAAAAAATAAAAATAGTTTAGTTAAAACTAATTGTTGATAAAAATTTGTTTTTTTATTTTTGTGGGTCTTTTGTCTGTGGGTCTTCTGTCTGTGTGGTTCTTCTGTCTGTGGGTCTTTTGACCGTGGGTCTTCTGTCTGTGGGTCTTTTATGTGTGGGTCTTCTGTCACCACGCCTTAATTAAAAATATTTTTAGACTATAATTTTATGTTTTTTGAGTATTAGACAATTAAACTTAAATTTTAAAAAAAATTAGAAGTCTTTTTTTCAATAAAATTTCAAAGTTATTCCATGGTCAATGTCAAGGAATTTTAAAAAATTTTTTTTTAATTAAAAATATTTTTAGACTCTAATTTTATGTTTTTGAGTATTAGACAATTAAACTTAAATTTTAAAAAAATTAGAAGTCTTTTTTCAATAAAATTTCAAAGTTATTCCATGGTCAATGTCAAGGAATTTTTAAAAAATTTTTTTTAATTAAAAATATTTTTAGACTCTAATTTTATGTTTTTTGAGTATTAGACAATCAAACTTAAATTTTAAAAAAAATTAGAAGTCTTTTTTTCAATAAAATTTCAAAGATATTCCATGGTCAATGTCAAGGAATTTTTAAAAATTTTTTTTTAATTAAAAATATTTTTAGACTCTAATTTTATGTTTTTGAGTATTAGACAATCAAACTTAAATTTTAAAAAAAATTAGAAGTCTTTTTTTCAATAAAATTTCAAAGTTATTCCATAGTCAATGTCAAGGAATTTTAAAAAATTTTTTTTTTAATTAAAAATATTTTTAGACTATAATTTTATGTTTTTTGAGTATTAGACAATTAAACTTAAATTTTAAAAAAAATTAGAAGTCTTTTTTCAATAAAATTTCAAAGTTATTCCATGGTCAATGTCAATGAATTTTAAAAATTTTTTTTTAATTAAAAATATTTTTAGACTCTAATTTTATGTTTTTGAGTATTAGACAATTAAACTTAAATTTTAAAAAAATTAGAAGTCTTTTTTCAATAAAATTTCAAAGTTATTCCATAGTCAATGTCAAGGAATTTTAAAAAATTTTTTTATTAATTAAAAATATTTTTAGACTATAATTTTATGTTTTTTGAGTATTAGACAATTAAACTTAAATTTTAAAAAAAATTAGAAGTCTTTTTTCAATAAAATTTCAAAGTTATTCCATGGTCAATGTCAAGGAATTTTTAAAAAATTTTTTTTAATTAAAAATATTTTTAGACTATAATTTTATGTTTTTTGAGTATTAGACAATTAAACTTAAATTTTAAAAAAATTAGAAGTCTTTTTTCAATAAAATTTCAAAGTTATTCCATGGTCAATGTCAATGAATTTTTAAAAATTTTTTTAATTAAAAATATTTTTAGACTCTAATTTTATGTTTTTTGAGTATTAGACAATTAAACTTAAATTTTAAAAAAAATTAGAAGTCTTTTTTTCAATAAAATTTCAAAGTTATTCCATAGTCAATGTCAAGGAATTTTAAAAAATTTTTTTTTAATTAAAAATATTTTTAGACTCTAATTTTATGTTTTTTGAGTATTAGACAATCAAACTTAAATTTTAAAAAAAATTAAAAGTCTTTTTTTCAATAAAATTTCAAAGTTATTCCATGGTCAATGTCAAGGAATTTTTAAAAAATTTTTTTTTAATTAAAAATATTTTTAGACTATAATTTTATGTTTTTTGAGTATTAGACAATTAAACTTAAATTTTAAAAAAAATTAGAAGTCTTTTTTTCAATAAAATTTCAAAGTTATTCCATGGTCAATGTCAAGGAATTTTTAAAAATTTTTTTTTAATTAAAAATATTTTTAGACTCTAATTTTATGTTTTTGAGTATTAGACAATCAAACTTAAATTTTAAAAAAATTAGAAGTCTTTTTTCAATAAAATTTCAAAGATATTCCATGGTCAATGTCAAGGAATTTTTAAAAATTTTTTTAATTAAAAATATTTTTAGACTCTAATTTTATGTTTTTGAGTATTAGACAATCAAACTTAAATTTTAAAAAAATTAGAAGTCTTTTTTTTTCAATAAAATTTCAAAGTTATTCCATAGTCAATGTCAAGAATTTTTAAAAAATTTTTTTTTAATTAAAAATATTTTTAGACTATAATTTTATGTTTTTGAGTATTAGACAATTAAACTTAAATTTTAAAAAAATTAGAAGTCTTTTTTCAATAAAATTTCAAAGTTATTCCATGGTCAATGTCAAGGAATTTTTAAAAAATTTTTTTAATTAAAAATATTTTTAGACTCTAATTTTATGTTTTGAGTATTAGACAATCAAACTTAAATTTTAAAAAAATTAAAAGTCTTTTTTTCAATAAAATTTCAAAGTTATTCCATGGTCAATGTCAATGAATTTTTAAAAAAATTTTTTTAATTAAAAATATTTTTAGACTCTAATTTTATGTTTTTGAGTATTAGACAATTAAACTTAAATTTTAAAAAAAATTAGAAGTCTTTTTTTCAATAAAATTTCAAAGTTATTCCATAGTCAATGTCAAGGAATTTAAAAAAATTTTTTTTTTAATTAAAAATATTTTTAGACTATAATTTTATGTTTTTTGGTATTAGACAATCAAACTTAAATTTTAAAAAAAATTAGAAGTCTTTTTTTCAATAAAATTTCAAAGTTATTCCATAGTCAATGTCAAGGAATTTTAAAAAATTTTTTTTTTAATTAAAAATATTTTTAGACTATAATTTTATGTTTTTTGAGTATTAGACAATTAAACTTAAATTTTAAAAAAAATTAGAAGTCTTTTTTTCAATAAAATTTCAAAGTTATTCCATGGTCAATGTCAATGAATTTTTAAAAATTTTTTTTTAATTAAAAATATTTTTAGACTCTAATTTTATGTTTTTTGAGTATTAGACAATCAAACTTAAATTTTAAAAAAAATTAGAAGTCTTTTTTTCAATAAAATTTCAAAGTTATTCCATAGTCAATGTCAAGGAATTTTAAAAAATTTTTTTTTTAATTAAAAATATTTTTAGACTATAATTTTATGTTTTTGAGTATTAGACAATTAAACTTAAATTTTAAAAAAATTAGAAGTCTTTTTTCAATAAAATTTCAAAGTTATTCCATAGTCAATGTCAAGGAATTTTTAAAAATTTTTTTTTTAATTAAAAATATTTTTAGACTATAATTTTATGTTTTTTGGTATTAGACAATCAAACTTAAATTTTAAAAAAAATTAGAAGTCTTTTTTTCAATAAAATTTCAAAGTTATTCCATAGTCAATGTCAAGGAATTTTTAAAAAATTTTTTTTTAATTAAAAATATTTTTAGACTCTAATTTTATGTTTTTGAGTATTAGACAATCAAACTTAAATTTTAAAAAAATTAGAAGTCTTTTTTCAATAAAATTTCAAAGTTATTCCATAGTCAATGTCAAGGAATTTTAAAAATTTTTTTTTAATTAAAAATATTTTTAGACTATAATTTTATGTTTTTGAGTATTAGACAATTAAACTTAAATTTTAAAAAAATTAGAAGTCTTTTTTCAATAAAATTTCAAAGTTATTCCATAGTCAATGTCAAGGAATTTTAAAAAATTTTTTTTTTAATTAAAAATATTTTTAGACTATAATTTTATGTTTTTTGAGTATTAGACAATTAAACTTAAATTTTAAAAAAAATTAGAAGTCTTTTTTTCAATAAAATTTCAAAGTTATTCCATAGTCAATGTCAAGGAATTTTAAAAAATTTTTTTTTTAATTAAAAATATTTTTAGACTATAATTTTATGTTTTTTGAGTATTAGACAATTAAACTTAAATTTTAAAAAAAATTAGAAGTCTTTTTTTCAATAAAATTTCAAAGTTATTCCATAGTCAATGTCAAGGAATTTTAAAAAATTTTTTTTTTAATTAAAAATATTTTTAGACTCTAATTTTATGTTTTTTGAGTATTAGAAAATCAAACTTAAATTTTAAAAAAAATTAGAAGTCTTTTTTTCAATAAAATTTCAAAGTTATTCCATAGTCAATGTCAAGGAATTTTAAAAAATTTTTTTTTTAATTAAAGGTGTCAACGCAGAAGACCCACACATAAAAGACCCACAGACAGAAGACCCACGGTCAAAAGACCCACAGACAGAAGACCCACACAGACAGAAGACCCACAGACAAAAGACCCACAATATGTATTTATTATTTTAACCGTCTTTTTTAATTTATTCTACTTAAAATCTAAAATGTGGGAAATTTTTTTACAAAAATGAGAACACTTCGTGTTTTGATTTTTCCCTGATTTGCATTTTATTTTTACTATGTATTTTGGTCACCAGCTAGGTAAAATAGCCTTCCTTGTAGTATTTATTTTATTACAATCATAAAACAAAAATGGCTTCCTTTGTTAATTCTCAAAAGGGTGGTATAAAACTTGAATATGAAGGTAATCTATATCAAAAACATTTTCAAAGAGGACCAAATATTTACTGGAGATGTGATCAGTATAAATCAAGTGGATGTGTAGGAAGAGCAAAAACAACATCAATGGAAGAGGGTACGCCCGTAGAATTAGGGAATGAACACAATCATGGGCCGTCTCCAAACCGTTGTGAGGCTTGGCGAATAAATCGTTCCATTAGAGCAACAGCAATATCTTCACTTGGAAATGCACCTCGAACTGTTACTAATGAATGCATTGCAGGTGCAAGTGATGCTACAATTGTCGCTTTACCTAATATTTCTTCTATGGAAAAAGCTGTTTGCCGCGCACGTCATACACATGGGGTTCAGATAAGAATTCCAAAAACTTTACAAGAAATTGACATTCCTCAGGTTTGAATTATAGTTTGATCTTTAAAATCTTTATATTTTTCTAAATATAGGAATTACAACTTGACATGCGTGGAGCCAATTTCTTAATGTATGACAGTGAAGCTGCTGATCCCCACCGTATTCTAATATTTGCATCGCAGCTTGATTGTGCACGTTTGAGTCAATGTGAGACTTGGCTTGCTGATGGAACCTTTAGTGCATCTCCCTCAATGTTCTATCAAGTATGGGTATTACACGGCTTATATAGAGGCCGCGTTTTACCTTTTATATTCTGTCTACTTCCAAATAAGCAGCAGCAAACATATTGCCGCGCGCTTGAACGTATTATTAGAAATGTGCCGACTCGTCCAACAACCATAATAATAGATTTTGAGAAAGCTGTAGAGAACTCTTTCAGGTAATTTAAGTTGTTTGAAACTTATTACAAATTTTAGAAATTACATCCCACAAGCAGCCATTCATGGTTGTTATTTCCATTTCTCACAAGCTGTATGGCGAAAGGCACAACAATTAGGGTTAAAACAGAGATACATTGAGGATGAGCATTACCGTACATTAATTAAAATGTTTACAGCACTTACCTTTTGTCTTCCATGCGATGTTACGGGTAATAAACTTTATATTTTTTTTATATTCACTAGTATTTTTTATTACAGCTCGTTTCAATGCATTAGCAGAACACTTTATTGCAAATGCAGGAAATGAAGACAATCATATAAGCTTTCTTAATTATTTTGAAGAAACCTGGGTTGGTCGTCCTGGCCGTCCTTCATTGTTTACTAAAGAAATGTGGAATAACAATGTTGTCACGCTTTTGGATCTTCCTCGCACAACAAATTCTGTAGAGAGCTGGCACAATCAAATACAATCAAAATTCAATACACCACATCCAAATATTTACAAATTCATTGAAGATAAATATTTTAAAATTTTTTCTGTCTAATTTAATTATTATAGGCATTCGTGAAGAGAATGTACGAATTAATGCAATTTGTATAAAACTGGACGCAGGTCAAGAGGTTCCATTATATAGTCGTAGAGAATATCAAGAGTCGAATCAACGGTTAATTAATATTTTGCAGCGTTATAGAAATATGGATGCTGAAGGTTTTTTACGTGCTACAAGTTATTACATTAAATATCGAGGTAATACTTTTTCTTGTTTTACTCAAAAATATTTTTAGGGGTTGATCCAGTAGAAGCTAATGAAGAAGTGATGATGCAAGAAGAAATGGAGCATATTTAAGTTTAAAAAATAAAAATAGTTTAGTTAAAACTAATTGTTGATAAAAATTTGTTTTTTTATTTTTGTGGGTCTTTTGTCTGTGGGTCTTCTGTCTGTGTGGTTCTTCTGTCTGTGGGTCTTTTGACCGTGGGTCTTCTGTCTGTGGGTCTTTTATGTGTGGGTCTTCTGTCACCACGCCTTAATTAAAAATATTTTTAGACTATAATTTTATGTTTTTTGAGTATTAGACAATTAAACTTAAATTTTAAAAAAAATTAGAAGTCTTTTTTTCAATAAAATTTCAAAGTTATTCCATGGTCAATGTCAAGGAATTTTAAAAAATTTTTTTTTAATTAAAAATATTTTTAGACTCTAATTTTATGTTTTTTGAGTATTAGACAATTAAACTTAAATTTTAAAAAAAATTAGAAGTCTTTTTTTCAATAAAATTTCAAAGTTATTCCATGGTCAATGTCAAGGAATTTTTAAAAAATTTTTTTTAATTAAAAATATTTTTAGACTCTAATTTTATGTTTTTGAGTATTAGACAATCAAACTTAAATTTTAAAAAAAATTAGAAGTCTTTTTTTCAATAAAATTTCAAAGATATTCCATGGTCAATGTCAAGGAATTTTTAAAAATTTTTTTTTAATTAAAAATATTTTTAGACTCTAATTTTATGTTTTTTGAGTATTAGACAATCAAACTTAAATTTTAAAAAAATTAGAAGTCTTTTTTCAATAAAATTTCAAAGTTATTCCATAGTCAATGTCAAGGAATTTTAAAAATTTTTTTTTAATTAAAAATATTTTTAGACTATAATTTTATGTTTTTTGAGTATTAGACAATTAAACTTAAATTTTAAAAAAATTAGAAGTCTTTTTTCAATAAAATTTCAAAGTTATTCCATGGTCAATGTCAATGAATTTTAAAAAATTTTTTTAATTAAAAATATTTTTAGACTCTAATTTTATGTTTTTGAGTATTAGACAATTAAACTTAAATTTTAAAAAAATTAGAAGTCTTTTTTCAATAAAATTTCAAAGTTATTCCATAGTCAATGTCAAGGAATTTTAAAAATTTTTTTATTAATTAAAAATATTTTTAGACTATAATTTTATGTTTTTGAGTATTAGACAATTAAACTTAAATTTTAAAAAAATTAGAAGTCTTTTTTTCAATAAAATTTCAAAGTTATTCCATGGTCAATGTCAAGGAATTTTTAAAAAATTTTTTTAATTAAAAATATTTTTAGACTATAATTTTATGTTTTTTGAGTATTAGACAATTAAACTTAAATTTTAAAAAAATTAGAAGTTTTTTTTCAATAAAATTTCAAAGTTATTCCATGGTCAATGTCAATGAATTTTTAAAAATTTTTTTTTAATTAAAAATATTTTTAGACTCTAATTTTATGTTTTTGAGTATTAGACAATTAAACTTAAATTTTAAAAAAATTAGAAGTCTTTTTTCAATAAAATTTCAAAGTTATTCCATAGTCAATGTCAAGGAATTTTAAAAATTTTTTTTTAATTAAAAATATTTTTAGACTCTAATTTTATGTTTTTTGAGTATTAGACAATCAAACTTAAATTTTAAAAAAATTAAAAGTCTTTTTTCAATAAAATTTCAAAGTTATTCCATGGTCAATGTCAAGGAATTTTTAAAAAATTTTTTTTTAATTAAAAATATTTTTAGACTATAATTTTATGTTTTTTGAGTATTAGACAATTAAACTTAAATTTTAAAAAAAATTAGAAGTCTTTTTTCAATAAAATTTCAAAGTTATTCCATGGTCAATGTCAAGGAATTTTTAAAAATTTTTTTTTAATTAAAAATATTTTTAGACTCTAATTTTATGTTTTTGAGTATTAGACAATCAAACTTAAATTTTAAAAAAATTAGAAGTCTTTTTTTCAATAAAATTTCAAAGATATTCCATGGTCAATGTCAAGGAATTTTTAAAAATTTTTTTTTAATTAAAAATATTTTTAGACTCTAATTTTATGTTTTTTGAGTATTAGACAATCAAACTTAAATTTTAAAAAAAATTAGAAGTCTTTTTTTCAATAAAATTTCAAAGTTATTCCATAGTCAATGTCAAGGAATTTTAAAAAATTTTTTTTTTAATTAAAAATATTTTTAGACTATAATTTTATGTTTTTTGAGTATTAGACAATTAAACTTAAATTTTAAAAAAATTAGAAGTCTTTTTTCAATAAAATTTCAAAGTTATTCCATGGTCAATGTCAAGGAATTTTTAAAAAATTTTTTTTAATTAAAAATATTTTTAGACTCTAATTTTATGTTTTTTGAGTATTAGACAATCAAACTTAAATTTTAAAAAAAATTAAAAGTCTTTTTTTCAATAAAATTTCAAAGTTATTCCATGGTCAATGTCAATGAATTTTTAAAAATTTTTTTTTAATTAAAAATATTTTTAGACTCTAATTTTATGTTTTTTGAGTATTAGACAATTAAACTTAAATTTTAAAAAAAATTAGAAGTCTTTTTTTCAATAAAATTTCAAAGTTATTCCATAGTCAATGTCAAGGAATTTAAAAAAATTTTTTTTTTAATTAAAAATATTTTTAGACTATAATTTTATGTTTTTTGGTATTAGACAATCAAACTTAAATTTTAAAAAAAATTAGAAGTCTTTTTTTCAATAAAATTTCAAAGTTATTCCATAGTCAATGTCAAGGAATTTTAAAAAATTTTTTTTTTAATTAAAAATATTTTTAGACTATAATTTTATGTTTTTGAGTATTAGACAATTAAACTTAAATTTTAAAAAAATTAGAAGTCTTTTTTCAATAAAATTTCAAAGTTATTCCATGGTCAATGTCAATGAATTTTTAAAAATTTTTTTTTAATTAAAAATATTTTTAGACTCTAATTTTATGTTTTTTGAGTATTAGACAATCAAACTTAAATTTTAAAAAAAATTAGAAGTCTTTTTTTCAATAAAATTTCAAAGTTATTCCATAGTCAATGTCAAGGAATTTTAAAAAATTTTTTTTTTAATTAAAAATATTTTTAGACTATAATTTTATGTTTTTTGAGTATTAGACAATTAAACTTAAATTTTAAAAAAAATTAGAAGTCTTTTTTCAATAAAATTTCAAAGTTATTCCATAGTCAATGTCAAGGAATTTAAAAAAATTTTTTTTTTAATTAAAAATATTTTTAGACTATAATTTTATGTTTTTTGGTATTAGACAATCAAACTTAAATTTTAAAAAAAATTAGAAGTCTTTTTTTCAATAAAATTTCAAAGTTATTCCATAGTCAATGTCAAGGAATTTTAAAAAATTTTTTTTTTAATTAAAAATATTTTTAGACTATAATTTTATGTTTTTTGAGTATTAGACAATTAAACTTAAATTTTAAAAAAAATTAGAAGTCTTTTTTCAATAAAATTTCAAAGTTATTCCATAGTCAATGTCAAGGAATTTTTAAAAAATTTTTTTTTAATTAAAAATATTTTTAGACTATAATTTTATGTTTTTTGGTATTAGACAATCAAACTTAAATTTTAAAAAAAATTAGAAGTCTTTTTTTCAATAAAATTTCAAAGTTATTCCATAGTCAATGTCAAGGAATTTTTAAAAATTTTTTTTTAATTAAAAATATTTTTAGACTATAATTTTATGTTTTTTGAGTATTAGACAATTAAACTTAAATTTTAAAAAAATTAGAAGTCTTTTTTCAATAAAATTTCAAAGTTATTCCATGGTCAATGTCAATGAATTTTTAAAAAATTTTTTTTTTAATTAAAAATATTTTTAGACTCTAATTTTATGTTTTTTGAGTATTAGACAATCAAACTTAAATTTTAAAAAAAATTAGAAGTCTTTTTTTCAATAAAATTTCAAAGTTATTCCATAGTCAATGTCAAGGAATTTTAAAAAATTTTTTTTTTAATTAAAAATATTTTTAGACTATAATTTTATGTTTTTTGAGTATTAGACAATTAAACTTAAATTTTAAAAAAAATTAGAAGTCTTTTTTCAATAAAATTTCAAAGTTATTCCATAGTCAATGTCAAGGAATTTAAAAAAATTTTTTTTTAATTAAAAATATTTTTAGACTATAATTTTATGTTTTTGGTATTAGACAATCAAACTTAAATTTTAAAAAAATTAGAAGTCTTTTTTCAATAAAATTTCAAAGTTATTCCATAGTCAATGTCAAGGAATTTTAAAAAATTTTTTTTTTAATTAAAAATATTTTTAGACTATAATTTTATGTTTTTTGAGTATTAGACAATTAAACTTAAATTTTAAAAAAAATTAGAAGTCTTTTTTTCAATAAAATTTCAAAGTTATTCCATAGTCAATGTCAAGGAATTTTAAAAATTTTTTTTTAATTAAAAATATTTTTAGACTATAATTTTATGTTTTTGAGTATTAGACAATTAAACTTAAATTTTAAAAAAAATTAGAAGTCTTTTTTTCAATAAAATTTCAAAGTTATTCCATAGTCAATGTCAAGGAATTTAAAAAAATTTTTTTTTTAATTAAAAATATTTTTAGACTATAATTTTATGTTTTTTTGGTATTAGACAATCAAACTTAAATTTTAAAAAAATTAGAAGTCTTTTTTTCAATAAAATTTCAAAGTTATTCCATAGTCAATGTCAAGGAATTTTAAAAAATTTTTTTTTTAATTAAAAATATTTTTAGACTATAATTTTATGTTTTTTGAGTATTAGACAATTAAACTTAAATTTTAAAAAAAATTAGAAGTCTTTTTTTCAATAAAATTTCAAAGTTATTCCATAGTCAATGTCAAGGAATTTAAAAAATTTTTTTTTTTAATTAAAAATATTTTTAGACTATAATTTTATGTTTTTTGGTATTAGACAATCAAACTTAAATTTTAAAAAAATTAGAAGTCTTTTTTCAATAAAATTTCAAAGTTATTCCATAGTCAATGTCAAGGAATTTTTAAAAATTTTTTTTTAATTAAAAATATTTTTAGACTATAATTTTATGTTTTTTGAGTATTAGACAATTAAACTTAAATTTTAAAAAAAATTAGAAGTCTTTTTTTCAATAAAATTTCAAAGTTATTCCATGGTCAATGTCAATGAATTTTTAAAAATTTTTTTAATTAAAAATATTTTTAGACTCTAATTTTATGTTTTTTGAGTATTAGACAATCAAACTTAAATTTTAAAAAAATTAGAAGTCTTTTTTTCAATAAAATTTCAAAGTTATTCCATAGTCAATGTCAAGGAATTTTAAAAAAATTTTTTTAATTAAAAATATTTTTAGACTATAATTTTATGTTTTTTGAGTATTAGACAATTAAACTTAAATTTTAAAAAAATTAGAAGTCTTTTTTCAATAAAATTTCAAAGTTATTCCATAGTCAATGTCAAGGAATTTAAAAAAATTTTTTTTTTAATTAAAAATATTTTTAGACTATAATTTTATGTTTTTTGGTATTAGACAATCAAACTTAAATTTTAAAAAAAATTAGAAGTCTTTTTTCAATAAAATTTCAAAGTTATTCCATAGTCAATGTCAAGGAATTTTAAAAATTTTTTTTTAATTAAAAATATTTTTAGACTATAATTTTATGTTTTTTGAGTATTAGACAATTAAACTTAAATTTTAAAAAAAATTAGAAGTCTTTTTTTCAATAAAATTTCAAAGTTATTCCATAGTCAATGTCAAGGAATTTTAAAAAATTTTTTTTTAATTAAAAATATTTTTAGACTATAATTTTATGTTTTTTGAGTATTAGACAATTAAACTTAAATTTTAAAAAAAATTAGAAGTCTTTTTTTCAATAAAATTTCAAAGTTATTCCATAGTCAATGTCAAGGAATTTAAAAAAATTTTTTTTTTAATTAAAAATATTTTTAGACTATAATTTTATGTTTTTTGGTATTAGACAATCAAACTTAAATTTTAAAAAAAATTAGAAGTCTTTTTTTCAATAAAATTTCAAAGTTATTCCATAGTCAATGTCAAGGAATTTTAAAAAATTTTTTTTTTAATTAAAAATATTTTTAGACTATAATTTTATGTTTTTTGAGTATTAGACAATTAAACTTAAATTTTAAAAAAAATTAGAAGTCTTTTTTTCAATAAAATTTCAAAGTTATTCCATGGTCAATGTCAATGAATTTTTAAAAATTTTTTTTTAATTAAAAATATTTTTAGACTCTAATTTTATGTTTTTTGAGTATTAGAAAATCAAACTTAAATTTTAAAAAAAATTAGAAGTCTTTTTTTCAATAAAATTTCAAAGTTATTCCATGGTCAATGTCAATGAATTTTTAAAAATTTTTTTTTAATTAAAAATATTTTTAGACTCTAATTTTATGTTTTTTGAGTATTAGACAATTAAACTTAAATTTTAAAAAAAATTAGAAGTCTTTTTTTCAATAAAATTTCAAAGTTATTCCATAGTCAATGTCAAGGAATTTTAAAAAATTTTTTTATTAATTAAAAATATTTTTAGACTATAATTTTATGTTTTTTGAGTATTAGACAATTAAACTTAAATTTTAAAAAAAATTAGAAGTCTTTTTTTCAATAAAATTTCAAAGTTATTCCATGGTCAATGTCAAGGAATTTTTAAAAAATTTTTTTTAATTAAAAATATTTTTAGACTATAATTTTATGTTTTTTGAGTATTAGAAAATCAAACTTAAATTTTAAAAAAAATTAGAAGACTTTTTTTCAATAAAATTTCAAAGTTATTCCATGGTCAATGTCAAGGAATTTTTAAAAATTTTTTTTTAATTAAAAATATTTTTAGACTATAATTTTATGTTTTTTATGTATTAGACAATCAAACTTAAATTTTAAAAAAAATTAGAAGTCTTTTTTTCAATAAAATTTCAAAGTTATTCCATGGTCAATGTCAATGAATTTTTAAAAATTTTTTTTTAATTAAAAATATTTTTAGACTCTAATTTTATGTTTTTTGAGTATTAGACAATTAAACTTAAATTTTAAAAAAAATTAGAAGTCTTTTTTTCAATAAAATTTCAAAGTTATTCCATAGTCAATGTCAAGGAATTTTAAAAAATTTTTTTTTTAATTAAAAATATTTTTAGACTCTAATTTTATGTTTTTTGAGTATTAGACAATCAAACTTAAATTTTAAAAAAAATTAAAAGTCTTTTTTTCAATAAAATTTCAAAGTTATTCCATGGTCAATGTCAAGGAATTTTTAAAAAATTTTTTTTTAATTAAAAATATTTTTAGACTATAATTTTATGTTTTTTGAGTATTAGACAATTAAACTTAAATTTTAAAAAAAATTAGAAGTCTTTTTTTTTCAATAAAATTTCAAAGTTATTCCATGGTCAATGTCAAGGAATTTTTAAAAAATTTTTTTTAATTAAAAATATTTTTAGACTCTAATTTTATGTTTTTTGAGTATTAGACAATCAAACTTAAATTTTAAAAAAAATTAAAAGTCTTTTTTTCAATAAAATTTCAAAGTTATTCCATGGTCAATGTCAATGAATTTTTAAAAATTTTTTTAATTAAAAATATTTTTAGACTCTAATTTTATGTTTTTGAGTATTAGACAATTAAACTTAAATTTTAAAAAAATTAGAAGTCTTTTTTTCAATAAAATTTCAAAGTTATTCCATAGTCAATGTCAAGGAATTTAAAAAAATTTTTTTTTAATTAAAAATATTTTTAGACTATAATTTTATGTTTTTGGTATTAGACAATCAAACTTAAATTTTAAAAAAATTAGAAGTCTTTTTTCAATAAAATTTCAAAGTTATTCCATAGTCAATGTCAAGGAATTTTAAAAATTTTTTTTTAATTAAAAATATTTTTAGACTATAATTTTATGTTTTTTGAGTATTAGACAATTAAACTTAAATTTTAAAAAAATTAGAAGTCTTTTTTTTTCAATAAAATTTCAAAGTTATTCCATGGTCAATGTCAATGAATTTTTAAAAATTTTTTTAATTAAAAATATTTTTAGACTCTAATTTTATGTTTTTTGAGTATTAGACAATTAAACTTAAATTTTAAAAAAAATTAGAAGTCTTTTTTTCAATAAAATTTCAAAGTTATTCCATAGTCAATGTCAAGGAATTTTTAAAAATTTTTTTATTAATTAAAAATATTTTTAGACTATAATTTTATGTTTTTTGAGTATTAGACAATTAAACTTAAATTTTAAAAAAATTAGAAGTCTTTTTTTCAATAAAATTTCAAAGTTATTCCATGGTCAATGTCAAGGAATTTTTAAAAAATTTTTTTTAATTAAAAATATTTTTAGACTATAATTTTATGTTTTTTGAGTATTAGACAATTAAACTTAAATTTTAAAAAAATTAGAAGTCTTTTTTCAATAAAATTTCAAAGTTATTCCATGGTCAATGTCAATGAATTTTTAAAAATTTTTTTAATTAAAAATATTTTTAGACTCTAATTTTATGTTTTTGAGTATTAGACAATTAAACTTAAATTTTAAAAAAATTAGAAGTCTTTTTTTCAATAAAATTTCAAAGTTATTCCATAGTCAATGTCAAGGAATTTTAAAAATTTTTTTTTAATTAAAAATATTTTTAGACTCTAATTTTATGTTTTTTGAGTATTAGACAATCAAACTTAAATTTTAAAAAAAATTAAAAGTCTTTTTTTCAATAAAATTTCAAAGTTATTCCATGGTCAATGTCAAGGAATTTTTAAAAAATTTTTTTAATTAAAAATATTTTTAGACTATAATTTTATGTTTTTGAGTATTAGACAATTAAACTTAAATTTTAAAAAAATTAGAAGTCTTTTTTCAATAAAATTTCAAAGTTATTCCATGGTCAATGTCAAGGAATTTTTAAAAATTTTTTAATTAAAAATATTTTTAGACTCTAATTTTATGTTTTTGAGTATTAGACAATCAAACTTAAATTTTAAAAAAAATTAGAAGTCTTTTTTTCAATAAAATTTCAAAGATATTCCATGGTCAATGTCAAGGAATTTTTAAAAATTTTTTTTTAATTAAAAATATTTTTAGACTCTAATTTTATGTTTTTTGAGTATTAGACAATCAAACTTAAATTTTAAAAAAATTAGAAGTCTTTTTTCAATAAAATTTCAAAGTTATTCCATAGTCAATGTCAAGGAATTTTAAAAATTTTTTTTTAATTAAAAATATTTTTAGACTATAATTTTATGTTTTTTGGTATTAGACAATCAAACTTAAATTTTAAAAAAAATTAGAAGTCTTTTTTTCAATAAAATTTCAAAGTTATTCCATAGTCAATGTCAAGGAATTTTAAAAAATTTTTTTTTTAATTAAAAATATTTTTAGACTATAATTTTATGTTTTTTGAGTATTAGACAATTAAACTTAAATTTTAAAAAAATTAGAAGTCTTTTTTCAATAAAATTTCAAAGTTATTCCATGGTCAATGTCAAGGAATTTTTAAAAAATTTTTTTTAATTAAAAATATTTTTAGACTCTAATTTTATGTTTTTTGAGTATTAGACAATTAAACTTAAATTTTAAAAAAAATTAGAAGTCTTTTTTTCAATAAAATTTCAAAGTTATTCCATGGTCAATGTCAAGGAATTTTTAAAAAATTTTTTTTTTAATTAAAAATATTTTTAGACTATAATTTTATGTTTTTTGAGTATTAGACAATCAAACTTAAATTTTAAAAAAATTAGAAGTCTTTTTTCAATAAAATTTCAAAGTTATTCCATAGTCAATGTCAAGGAATTTTTAAAAATTTTTTTTTAATTAAAAATATTTTTAGACTATAATTTTATGTTTTTTGAGTATTAGACAATTAAACTTAAATTTTAAAAAAAATTAGAAGTCTTTTTTTCAATAAAATTTCAAAGTTATTCCATGGTCAATGTCAAGGAATTTTTAAAAATTTTTTTTTAATTAAAAATATTTTTAGACTCTAATTTTATGTTTTTTGAGTATTAGACAATCAAACTTAAATTTTAAAAAAAATTAGAAGTCTTTTTTTCAATAAAATTTCAAAGATATTCCATGGTCAATGTCAAGGAATTTTTAAAAATTTTTTTTTAATTAAAAATATTTTTAGACTCTAATTTTATGTTTTTTGAGTATTAGACAATCAAACTTAAATTTTAAAAAAAATTAGAAGTCTTTTTTTCAATAAAATTTCAAAGTTATTCCATAGTCAATGTCAAGGAATTTTTAAAAATTTTTTTTTAATTAAAAATATTTTTAGACTATAATTTTATGTTTTTGAGTATTAGACAATTAAACTTAAATTTTAAAAAAATTAGAAGTCTTTTTTCAATAAAATTTCAAAGTTATTCCATAGTCAATGTCAAGGAATTTTAAAAAATTTTTTTTTTAATTAAAAATATTTTTAGACTATAATTTTATGTTTTTTGAGTATTAGACAATTAAACTTAAATTTTAAAAAAAATTAGAAGTCTTTTTTTCAATAAAATTTCAAAGATATTCCATGGTCAATGTCAAGGAATTTTTAAAAATTTTTTTTTAATTAAAAATATTTTTAGACTATAATTTTATGTTTTTTGGTATTAGACAATCAAACTTAAATTTTAAAAAAAATTAGAAGTCTTTTTTTCAATAAAATTTCAAAGTTATTCCATAGTCAATGTCAAGGAATTTTTAAAAATTTTTTTTTAATTAAAAATATTTTTAGACTATAATTTTATGTTTTTTGAGTATTAGACAATTAAACTTAAATTTTAAAAAAAATTAGAAGTCTTTTTTTTTCAATAAAATTTCAAAGTTATTCCATGGTCAATGTCAAGGAATTTTTAAAAATTTTTTTAATTAAAAATATTTTTAGACTCTAATTTTATGTTTTTTGAGTATTAGACAATCAAACTTAAATTTTAAAAAATTAGAAGTCTTTTTTCAATAAAATTTCAAAGATATTCCATGGTCAATGTCAAGGAATTTTTAAAAATTTTTTTAATTAAAAATATTTTTAGACTCTAATTTTATGTTTTTGAGTATTAGACAATCAAACTTAAATTTTAAAAAAAATTAGAAGTCTTTTTTTCAATAAAATTTCAAAGTTATTCCATAGTCAATGTCAAGGAATTTTAAAAAATTTTTTTTTTAATTAAAAATATTTTTAGACTATAATTTTATGTTTTTTGAGTATTAGACAATTAAACTTAAATTTTAAAAAAAATTAGAAGTCTTTTTTTCAATAAAATTTCAAAGTTATTCCATGGTCAATGTCAAGGAATTTTTAAAAAATTTTTTTTAATTAAAAATATTTTTAGACTCTAATTTTATGTTTTTGAGTATTAGACAATCAAACTTAAATTTTAAAAAAATTAAGTCTTTTTTCAATAAAATTTCAAAGTTATTCCATGGTCAATGTCAATGAATTTTTAAAAAAATTTTTTTAATTAAAAATATTTTTAGACTCTAATTTTATGTTTTTGAGTATTAGACAATTAAACTTAAATTTTAAAAAAATTAGAAGTCTTTTTTCAATAAAATTTCAAAGTTATTCCATGGTCAATGTCAAGGAATTTTTAAAAAATTTTTTTTAATTAAAAATATTTTTAGACTCTAATTTTATGTTTTTTGAGTATTAGACAATCAAACTTAAATTTTAAAAAAAATTAAAAGTCTTTTTTCAATAAAATTTCAAAGTTATTCCATGGTCAATGTCAATGAATTTTTAAAAATTTTTTTTTAATTAAAAATATTTTTAGACTATAATTTTATGTTTTTTGGTATTAGACAATCAAACTTAAATTTTAAAAAAATTAGAAGTCTTTTTTCAATAAAATTTCAAAGTTATTCCATAGTCAATGTCAAGGAATTTTTAAAAAATTTTTTTAATTAAAAATATTTTTAGACTATAATTTTATGTTTTTTGAGTATTAGACAATTAAACTTAAATTTTAAAAAAAATTAGAAGTCTTTTTTTCAATAAAATTTCAAAGTTATTCCATGGTCAATGTCAAGGAATTTAAAAAAATTTTTTTTTTAATTAAAAATATTTTTAGACTATAATTTTATGTTTTTTGAGTATTAGACAATTAAACTTAAATTTTAAAAAAAATTAGAAGTCTTTTTTTCAATAAAATTTCAAAGTTATTCCATGGTCAATGTCAAGGAATTTTTAAAAATTTTTTTAATTAAAAATATTTTTAGACTCTAATTTTATGTTTTTGAGTATTAGACAATCAAACTTAAATTTTAAAAAAAATTAAAAGTCTTTTTTTCAATAAAATTTCAAAGTTATTCCATGGTCAATGTCAATGAATTTTTAAAAATTTTTTTTTTAATTAAAAATATTTTTAGACTATAATTTTATGTTTTTTGGTATTAGACAATCAAACTTAAATTTTAAAAAAAATTAGAAGTCTTTTTTTCAATAAAATTTCAAAGTTATTCCATAGTCAATGTCAAGGAATTTTTTAAAAATTTTTTTTTAATTAAAAATATTTTTAGACTATAATTTTATGTTTTTGAGTATTAGACAATTAAACTTAAATTTTAAAAAAATTAGAAGTTTTTTTCAATAAAATTTCAAAGTTATTCCATGGTCAATGTCAAGGAATTTAAAAAAATTTTTTTTTAATTAAAAATATTTTTAGACTATAATTTTATGTTTTTTGAGTATTAGACAATTAAACTTAAATTTTAAAAAAAATTAGAAGTCTTTTTTTCAATAAAATTTCAAAGTTATTCCATGGTCAATGTCAAGGAATTTTAAAAAATTTTTTTTTTAATTAAAAATATTTTTAGACTCTAATTTTATGTTTTTTGAGTATTAGACAATCAAACTTAAATTTTAAAAAAAATTAAAAGTCTTTTTTTCAATAAAATTTCAAAGTTATTCCATGGTCAATGTCAATGAATTTTTAAAAATTTTTTTAATTAAAAATATTTTTAGACTATAATTTTATGTTTTTTGGTATTAGACAATCAAACTTAAATTTTAAAAAAATTAGAAGTCTTTTTTCAATAAAATTTCAAAGTTATTCCATAGTCAATGTCAAGGAATTTTTAAAAATTTTTTTAATTAAAAATATTTTTAGACTATAATTTTATGTTTTTGAGTATTAGACAATTAAACTTAAATTTTAAAAAAATTAGAAGTCTTTTTTTCAATAAAATTTCAAAGTTATTCCATGGTCAATGTCAAGGAATTTAAAAAAATTTTTTTAATTAAAAATATTTTTAGACTATAATTTTATGTTTTTGAGTATTAGACAATTAAACTTAAATTTTAAAAAAATTAGAAGTCTTTTTTTCAATAAAATTTCAAAGTTATTCCATGGTCAATGTCAAGGAATTTTAAAAAATTTTTTTAATTAAAAATATTTTTAGACTCTAATTTTATGTTTTTGAGTATTAGACAATCAAACTTAAATTTTAAAAAAATTAAAAGTCTTTTTTCAATAAAATTTCAAAGTTATTCCATGGTCAATGTCAATGAATTTTTAAAAATTTTTTTTTAATTAAAAATATTTTTAGACTATAATTTTATGTTTTTTGGTATTAGACAATCAAACTTAAATTTTAAAAAAATTAGAAGTCTTTTTTCAATAAAATTTCAAAGTTATTCCATGGTCAATGTCAAGGAATTTTTAAAAATTTTTTTTTAATTAAAAATATTTTTAGACTATAATTTTATGTTTTTTGAGTATTAGACAATTAAACTTAAATTTTAAAAAAATTAGAAGTCTTTTTTTCAATAAAATTTCAAAGTTATTCCATGGTCAATGTCAAGGAATTTAAAAAATTTTTTTTTAATTAAAAATATTTTTAGACTATAATTTTATGTTTTTGAGTATTAGACAATTAAACTTAAATTTTAAAAAAATTAGAAGTCTTTTTTCAATAAAATTTCAAAGTTATTCCATGGTCAATGTCAAGGAATTTTTAAAAAATTTTTTTAATTAAAAATATTTTTAGACTCTAATTTTATGTTTTTGAGTATTAGACAATCAAACTTAAATTTTAAAAAAATTAGAAGTCTTTTTTCAATAAAATTTCAAAGTTATTCCATGGTCAATGTCAAGGAATTTTTAAAAATTTTTTTTTAATTAAAAATATTTTTAGACTATAATTTTATGTTTTTGAGTATTAGACAATCAAACTTAAATTTTAAAAAAATTAGAAGTCTTTTTTCAATAAAATTTCAAAGTTATTCCATGGTCAATGTCAAGGAATTTTTAAAAATTTTTTTTTAATTAAAAATATTTTTAGACTATAATTTTATGTTTTTTGAGTATTAGACAATTAAACTTAAATTTTAAAAAAAATTAGAAGTCTTTTTTTCAATAAAATTTCAAAGTTATTCCATGGTCAATGTCAAGGAATTTTTTAAAAATTTTTTTAATTAAAAATATTTTTAGACTCTAATTTTATGTTTTTTGAGTATTAGACAATCAAACTTAAATTTTAAAAAAATTAGAAGTCTTTTTTTCAATAAAATTTCAAAGTTATTCCATGGTCAATGTCAAGGAATTTTAAAAATTTTTTTTTAATTAAAAATATTTTTAGACTATAATTTTATGTTTTTGAGTATTAGACAATTAAACTTAAATTTTAAAAAAATTAGAAGTCTTTTTTCAATAAAATTTCAAAGTTATTCCATGGTCAATGTCAAGGAATTTTTAAAAATTTTTTTAATTAAAAATATTTTTAGACTCTAATTTTATGTTTTTGAGTATTAGACAATCAAACTTAAATTTTAAAAAAATTAGAAGTCTTTTTTTCAATAAAATTTCAAAGATATTCCATGGTCAATGTCAAGGAATTTTTAAAAATTTTTTTAATTAAAAATATTTTTAGACTCTAATTTTATGTTTTTGAGTATTAGACAATCAAACTTAAATTTTAAAAAAATTAGAAGTCTTTTCAATAAAATTTCAAAGTTATTCCATGGTCAATGTCAAGGAATTTTTAAAAATTTTTTTTTAATTAAAAATATTTTTAGACTATAATTTTATGTGTTTTTGAGTATTAGACAATTAAACTTAAATTTTAAAAAAAATTAGAAGTCTTTTTTTCAATAAAATTTCAAAGTTATTCCATGGTCAATGTCAAGGAATTTTTAAAAAATTTTTTTTAATTAAAAATATTTTTAGACTCTAATTTTATGTTTTTTGAGTATTAGACAATCAAACTTAAATTTTAAAAAAATTAGAAGTCTTTTTTTTCAATAAAATTTCAAAGTTATTCCATGGTCAATGTCAAGGAATTTTTAAAAATTTTTTTTTTAATTAAAAATATTTTTAGACTATAATTTTATGTTTTTTGAGTATTAGACAATCAAACTTAAATTTTAAAAAAAATTAGAAGTCTTTTTTTCAATAAAATTTCAAAGTTATTCCATGGTCAATGTCAAGGAATTTTAAAAAATTTTTTTTTAATTAAAAATATTTTTAGACTATAATTTTATGTTTTTTGAGTATTAGACAATCAAACTTAAATTTTAAAAAAAATTAGAAGTCTTTTTTTCAATAAAATTTCAAAGTTATTCCATGGTCAATGTCAAGGAATTTTTAAAAATTTTTTTAATTAAAAATATTTTTAGACTCTAATTTTATGTTTTTGAGTATTAGACAATCAAACTTAAATTTTAAAAAAAATTAGAAGTCTTTTTTTCAATAAAATTTCAAAGATATTCCATGGTCAATGTCAAGGAATTTTTAAAAATTTTTTTTTTAATTAAAAATATTTTTAGACTCTAATTTTATGTTTTTGAGTATTAGACAATCAAACTTAAATTTTAAAAAAATTAGAAGTCTTTTTTCAATAAAATTTCAAAGTTATTCCATGGTCAATGTCAAGGAATTTTTAAAAATTTTTTTTTAATTAAAAATATTTTTAGACTATAATTTTATGTTTTTTGAGTATTAGACAATTAAACTTAAATTTTAAAAAAAATTAGAAGTCTTTTTTTCAATAAAATTTCAAAGTTATTCCATGGTCAATGTCAAGGAATTTTAAAAAATTTTTTTTTAATTAAAAATATTTTTAGACTCTAATTTTATGTTTTTGAGTATTAGACAATCAAACTTAAATTTTAAAAAAATTAGAAGTCTTTTTTCAATAAAATTTCAAAGATATTCCATGGTCAATGTCAAGGAATTTTTAAAAATTTTTTTAATTAAAAATATTTTTAGACTCTAATTTTATGTTTTTGAGTATTAGACAATCAAACTTAAATTTTAAAAAAATTAGAAGTCTTTTTTCAATAAAATTTCAAAGTTATTCCATGGTCAATGTCAAGGAATTTTTAAAAATTTTTTTAATTAAAAATATTTTTAGACTATAATTTTATGTTTTTGAGTATTAGACAATTAAACTTAAATTTTAAAAAAAATTAGAAGTCTTTTTTTCAATAAAATTTCAAAGTTATTCCATGGTCAATGTCAAGGAATTTTTAAAAAATTTTTTTTAATTAAAAATATTTTTAGACTCTAATTTTATGTTTTTTGAGTATTAGACAATCAAACTTAAATTTTAAAAAAAATTAGAAGTCTTTTTTTCAATAAAATTTCAAAGTTATTCCATGGTCAATGTCAAGGAATTTTTAAAAATTTTTTTAATTAAAAATATTTTTAGACTCTAATTTTATGTTTTTGAGTATTAGACAATCAAACTTAAATTTTAAAAAAATTAGAAGTCTTTTTTTCAATAAAATTTCAAAGTTATTCCATGGTCAATGTCAAGGAATTTTTAAAAATTTTTTTAATTAAAAATATTTTTAGACTATAATTTTATGTTTTTTGAGTATTAGACAATCAAACTTAAATTTTAAAAAAATTAGAAGTCTTTTTTCAATAAAATTTCAAAGTTATTCCATGGTCAATGTCAAGGAATTTTTAAAAATTTTTTTTTAATTAAAAATATTTTTAGACTCTAATTTTATGTTTTTGAGTATTAGACAATCAAACTTAAATTTTAAAAAAATTAGAAGTCTTTTTTTCAATAAAATTTCAAAGTTATTCCATGGTCAATGTCAAGGAATTTTTAAAAATTTTTTTAATTAAAAATATTTTTAGACTCTAATTTTATGTTTTTTGAGTATTAGACAATTAAACTTAAATTTTAAAAAAAAATTAGAAGTCTTTTTTCAATAAAATTTCAAAGTTATTCCATGGTCAATGTCAAGGAATTTTTAAAAATTTTTTTAATTAAAAATATTTTTAGACTATAATTTTATGTTTTTTGAGTATTAGACAATTAAACTTAAATTTTAAAAAAATTAGAAGTCTTTTTTTCAATAAAATTTCAAAGTTATTCCATGGTCAATGTCAAGGAATTTTTAAAAAATTTTTTTAATTAAAATATTTTTAGACTCTAATTTTATGTTTTTGAGTATTAGACAATCAAACTTAAATTTTAAAAAAATTAGAAGTCTTTTTTCAATAAAATTTCAAAGATATTCCATGGTCAATGTCAAGGAATTTTTAAAAATTTTTTTAATTAAAAATATTTTTAGACTATAATTTTATGTTTTTGAGTATTAGACAATCAAACTTAAATTTTAAAAAAATTAGAAGTCTTTTTTTTTCAATAAAATTTCAAAGTTATTCCATGGTCAATGTCAAGGAATTTTTAAAAATTTTTTTTTAATTAAAAATATTTTTAGACTCTAATTTTATGTTTTTTATGTATTAGACAATCAAACTTAAATTTTAAAAAAATTAGAAGTCTTTTTTCAATAAAATTTCAAAGTTATTCCATGGTCAATGTCAAGGAATTTTTAAAAATTTTTTTTTAATTAAAAATATTTTTAGACTCTAATTTTATGTTTTTGAGTATTAGACAATCAAACTTAAATTTTAAAAAAATTAGAAGTCTTTTTTCAATAAAATTTCAAAGTTATTCCATGGTCAATGTCAAGGAATTTTTAAAAATTTTTTTTTAATTAAAAATATTTTTAGACTATAATTTTATGTTTTTTGAGTATTAGACAATCAAACTTAAATTTTAAAAAAATTAGAAGTCTTTTTTTCAATAAAATTTCAAAGTTATTCCATGGTCAATGTCAAGGAATTTTTAAAAATTTTTTTAATTAAAAATATTTTTAGACTCTAATTTTATGTTTTTGAGTATTAGACAATCAAACTTAAATTTTAAAAAAATTAGAAGTCTTTTTTTCAATAAAATTTCAAAGTTATTCCATGGTCAATGTCAAGGAATTTTTAAAAATTTTTTTAATTAAAAATATTTTAGACTATAATTTTATGTTTTTGAGTAATCAAACTTAAATTTTAAAAAAATTAGAAGTCTTTTTTTTTCAATAAAATTTCAAAGTTATTCCATGGTCAATGTCAAGGAATTTTAAAAATTTTTTTTTAATTAAAAATATTTTTAGACTATAATTTTATGTTTTTTTGAGTATTAGACAATTAAACTTAAATTTAAAAAAATTAGAAGTCTTTTTTCAATAAAATTTCAAAGTTATTCCATGGTCAATGTCAAGGAATTTTAAAAATTTTTTTTTAATTAAAAATATTTTTAGACTCTAATTTTATGTTTTTGAGTATTAGACAATCAAACTTAAATTTTAAAAAAATTAGAAGTCTTTTTTCAATAAAATTTCAAAGTTATTCCATGGTCAATGTCAAAGGAATTTTTTAAAAATTTTTTTAATTAAAAATATTTTTAGACTCTAATTTTATGTTTTTGAGTATTA